>JAWWLZ010000012.1:18110230-18138065 GCA_035041345.1 Poliocrania exsul
ATGAGTCACTAACACATTCAAGCATTCTGGATAAGATTCAACAGGAAAAAAAACAAAAACAAAAACAAAAAACAAACAAAAGAAATCCAAACCTCATAAGATCATTGTGTACACACAACAGAAACAAGAGATACAGAGGACTGAAAAGGGTACACTTACCTTTTTTTCAGAATCCACAGGTTTTGGACTCAAAATAGCTTTAAACTATACTGCATAAGTATCAGACACACCTAGTTTGATAAAATTGCAATCTTATAATTTAAGTTTTATAACAATGCAGCACTATTTCCTGTTCAGAATTATTTTCTATTAAATGTTCTAATTTCATACAATTACTCCTGTGCTTTCAAGAATTTATAACCCTAAAATTATCTATCCCCAAATTCCCTCACCAACTCCAACCAATGAATCTAAATACCCCACATATAGACTTTTCATAGATTTAGAATATGCTTTGTAAAACTAAAGAAGAAGAAAGAATACAACATTTTGTTTCTTCAATATTTTCAAGCCATAAAAACTTGTATGAATAAGATTTAGAATGATACACAGATTTATGGATTCTGCTAACATCTGAATGTACAGCAATATATTTAACTTTTATATTTTCATATTTATATGTGGAACAATCAGCAGAAATGTCAAGAATGGGTAAAAGAGTTCATTTGTTGTGACATCTTCCCAAGGTTATAGAGTTTTTCTTAGAACTTCCTTGTTCACAGACAAAATAATACTCAGAAAAGCAGGGTTGGCTTTCTGGGACACACTGTCATTTTACAGCAATTTGAAGTATTGTTTTAAGATATTCCCCAGGAAAGAGGGAGAAGACAGTGATGCAACATCAGAAATTGGAACTGAAATCTTTGGTTCACTTTACATCCATACCTCACTTCCAAAAACAAAACAAAACAAAACCCAACCAGAAACAACAAAACAACAAAAAACCCAAACAAACAAACAAACAACAACAAAACAAAGCAAAACAAAACACACACACACACCCTCCCCTTTATTGTGAGGTAAAATAAGAGATAAAAAAAACACACCAGTATTTTCAAAAAAGCAATGCCACTCCTGTGCCCTGGCAAATAGACAGATGGCATCTGTAGTTTCAAAGACATCCCTTTGCTGTATAAATAAAGCTGGTTTAATTAATCCTGATGGCTCAGGTTTAGAATTGGTTTCCCTATAAAAGTCACTTTCCTAGTACAGTTTATTACTATAATAACAATTAACTCCCCAAGAAGAGAAGTGTTTAATAAAATATTCTCAACAGCTAAAAAGAGGGAACATTTCTGTCTTGTACCCCCATGCCAGCAGCAAAGCCACACTGTGTCTAGCCCCTACCTCTCTCACATTCCAAGAAGTGTCAATAGTTAAACTTCAGACTGAAAGCAAGCAATCACAGTCACACATCCATAATGGCAATGCCACCAGGAGAACAGGGAAACATCACAGAAACACTGCTGCAGTGGAGCAGAAAGGCTGGGTTATTATTTGAGCTATTTGTTGAGTTATTCACATTATCCATTATTAATCACATGTAGGACATTCAGCCACCAGACATTCCTACATTATCACAGAATATGCCAAATTGGAAGCAACCCACAAGGATCACTGAGTCCAACCCTTAGCCCTGCACAGGACTATTCTCGAGTCACACCACACGCCTCAGAGTATCATCCAAACACTTGAGCTCTGTCAGGCTTGGTGCTGTGATCACTTCTCTGGACAGCCTGTTCCAGTGCCCAAACACCCTCTGGGGTAAGAACATTTTTCTAATATCCAGCCTAAGCCTCACCTGACACAACTTCAGGCCATTCCCTCAGGTCCTGTCATGGTTTGGTGAACAGCTGTGGTCTGTTTGCCCAAAGGAAGATGGAAGCCACAGTCATCTCATTGTACAGCTCCTGTTTGAAAGATCTGTGTTTTAAACACCTAACAGTCAAGTGATTAATAGCCTACCAAAAACATTAATATCATAATACTAAAATTAATTCACATTTCCTCAATCATATGATAATCACAGCATTCATATTTCATTAAATGCTTTGATAACTGCTGGAAATGCAAGAAACAGCCTTGTTAAATGATGAAGTTACTCTCTTTAACATCTCTAGAAGTATATGATATGCCTACAGCATACCTAAAAATAACCAGTAGTTAAGTGAATATGATTGCATTGGTCCTTTCCTTACACAGACATTAATTTAAAAAACATAGATATGTGAAGTTTACTTTGTGCCACTATGAAAGCACCATATTTTCATTATGTTATTACAATACTATCATCTATAGATAGTAGCATACATGTTATTAATAAAAATTATAGTGATATGAAAATATATCACCAGGAGTACATCCACAGTAATAGCTGAGATCAACATAAAGCATTAGTTGATGGCTGAGACTTTAAACACATCACGATTAACTACCTATCAAATAAATAAAAGATATAATTTCATTACAGTATAATACTGAAAGGTTTAACAATTCACTTTCACACTTCACTTAATAAGAAAATGGAGCAAATATTAACACCCCTCTTTTGTGAAACATATATTTACCCAGGTACTTTTCAACGGGTCACGCGACCTATTTCTGATGAGAAGGAAGCAGAGCAACAAAACACCTCCTCAGATACTTTCTGTAGTGCTTTTATACCTTCTGCACATTCCCAGGCACTAACTAATTAATTACAACTCACTGATGCAGGCAATCACTCAGGCACTCACATGAAGACCAGAATCAGGGCTAGAGCTGAGGAGCATCTGGTTCTCAATTACAGGGCCGCTCTGCGAGAGCACAACGTTCGTCTGCCTGTTCCGCACGTGGCAGCAGAGGCTTATTTATAGTTGCTACTCAGGAAGCTGTAATTTGTGTTAAAATATGTAATGACTGAATTACTCTTCAGTGCCTGTACTTGAGAATAACAAAGTGTTCTCACCAATCCTCATACTATCTAAAGCTATAGCTAATACCAAGGATTTGTTCAAAAGGCAGCCAAAATTGAAATGAAAGCTGACTTTTCCACAGCAAAAGACAACTGTCACACACTTATCAAGCATATTTCACTACTACCACAGAGTAAAATTCTTGTTCATTCATACCAATGTACAGGCAGCTGCTGAGCATTAATAGAGCACACAGCACTAGGCAATGGTCAAATGTAATACAGAAGCCCAGAGTCATACTCAAAAAGAAATCTGTAAAAACACAACCACCTTCTTTCCCTACCAGTTTGTCCTTCACTCTCACGCACAAACCACCTTGAACAAAGTGCTAATCAGAGCAATGCTCACTTGGCGCTTTAAAGTGCATGTAAAATTCCCCCTTCCTTGCTCCACCCTGCTGTGCATCTGCACACCTGTCAGGCAATTGCTGGCTACACAGAATTAGTTGTAATCTCTACCAGTTACATTATCACCTGCTCTGCCTACAAATCCAAGGCACGCCCATCTCCTCCAATTAGCAAGTTCTTACTTTAACCTTTCTAGAATGGAGTTGGGATACATAATTTCTATGAAGAAAATAACTTTTTCCTGAAGCACTTACCAGTTTGTTACAGCCAGGTTGTGCCTCCAAAGGAAACAGCACAGATCCAGAGATTCTACTAGAACTAGATGAAATGTTGCAGTCCCTGTAGTGACCAAGGTTCACCCTGTTGCACACATGCATTGCAATGCCTAGACTTTAATAACCCAATTTTAAAAGGTTATGTAATTTAAAAATAGATTACATGAAATGTCTTTGTTAACTGGTTTGTAATAGATCTGTACAACACAGCATCCCCAGGACATTCCATTTCCCCCTGTAAAATCCATAAGTGATTTGATGGAATAAAGAAGGAATGATTTTGTTCATACTTTAAACACTTGGGAGTTTTGCAAAGATGTTTCTTCTACCTTAATCCCTGTAAAGAAAGTGTATAAGTCATAAACCATTTCAATGGACGTAATAACATAAAGCAGAGTTATACAACACACACCCCTAAAATTGAGCAAACAGGCTTGTTTGGCCTAAGAAAAATTATAGTGAATGTAAATCATCAAGTATGTGACAGCCTGGTGCAGAGATAGGAACAGTCTGTCTCAGACTACACAAAGCAGAGGGCTTCAGAGGCAGAAAATAAAGATTCATCTTCAGGAAAAAGCAAAAGCAAAAAAGCAACTTTGTGATGGAAAAAGTAGTGAAAGACAGGCAAAGAAACTGGGAAGTTTCATAGGGAGTTTTGGAGAGTTTAAAGGAGTGTCTGTTGTGTTTAAAGGAGGTGTCTGTTACATTCATCTGTCTCCAGAAACTTGCTCTGAATTCCTTGATCATGGCCAGAATGAAAGTTTATGGTGAAATCAAAACTTGAGGCAAGTTTCCCCACATTCTAGCCCAAGTTAAAGAACTTTATCAATCCTTATAGATGTGCACATCCACTTCTTGTATAAATAATCCAAGGTCCATGTCCTGCACATGAAAGCCATGCAGGACTGGAAACCATCCACTGAGGTCCCCAAGCCCAAATTCTTATTTTCTTCTGGTTTATTCCCTATGCTATCATCTGAAATATGATTCTCTAATTTCAAATATCTATATGGGCAATTTCCAGATTTTAAAAGTTCTTTACTTTCTGAATTATTTCCAATATTGTTCATGTATCTTCTAATTGATTCCTTACTCCATTATTGCTCTTAGCTTGTCTTAAACATTAAGAATAAATATAATGAAAGAGAAGTCACAGGCCTGAATTCAACAAAAGGACTGTCATACAATTCACTTATCATGCCCCTACTAAATGCCCCTAAGAGTTCCTTTTCATCTCAGTTTCTAAAATCCATAAAACAAAGACCAAAAAAATCCCAGTACTTCCATGCACAACTTACCAGATATATCTTTCATATCAACATTCCTCTTCTACCTCTTGTAAAAAACACTTTGAGAAAATAGGGATAGAGAAAATGATATTTAAAAAACTGTGAGACTGCTGCTGACCCTACTAACTTGTGAGCTTAGAGATACTTCCTCATTTCCATACAGATTGTAGGGATAAGCAGGTGCACTTCACATTGCAGAATCAGTACAGAGATGTTGGGAAGTCATTGCCATTATATTTCAACTCCAAACCATGAAGATCATGACAATGTGACTTTTTTTTTTTTTCTTCTTACTGAGTTACAGCTATCAATTATCAGGCAAACATGGGAAAACCTATTTTGCAGTCTTGGGTAAAAAATTCCTGAAACCTTTTCCATGCACAGCTGTGAAGTGTTGACACTGACCTGGGGGCCAGTTCTGAAATCCAGTAGCACTTGTCCAAACAAACATTGCATGCTCACTAGAGCTCCTGGGCATACAAACTATAAATATTACACCCCTGATACAGATTTCTCATTTGTTCATCTACTTCAACATGCTTATGATACTTATTTGAACTGAATCAGCTTTCAGCCACATTGCAAACTTCCATAGCAGTTTGTAGTTTTATGGGATAAAATATCACAACATCACTTACTGAATCAATAACATTAATACAAGGTGAAAGTTAGTTTACTTCACAAAGAGGACAACAGCACTCTGGATCACTAAATCAATATCACTTTCCTGAACTACACACCAATTCTGTTCACACAGCCTAGTGGTAGCTCTGGTTCAGTTTCTGTGATTTTGCTTTCCTTGTTTCCACGTACTTAAGGCCTTAAAAAAGTACCGATCACACACTACTGACTTTTCAGCTTTAGGGCTCCTGCAGCTGAACCTGAACAGACCCAGATGACACAAGCTCTTCTCTTCTGTGCTGGCCATACCTGGCCTCCAGTTTGGTTCACCAAAGAGCCAGTGAGTGGCTGAAAATTCAGAGTTAGGTCATAAGTACCTCCTGATGTATGGATTGGGAGAGGTTTAACTTAGAGGGATGTGATCAGCTGGACTAAGAAATACATTTTGCTGCATATTTACAGGGCAGAAATTTTTCTAAAACCACAGTACTGTAGCAATAATATTGCTTCCTTTGTTCACATGTAAATTGTAGAAATACCTAAAATGTACATAATTCTCTTATAAATATCATAGAATTGTTCACAATGGCTGTAGAGGTCATACAAATTTTTCATAATATTTTTATTTTATTCTAATGCATTTTCTATATGGCCAAATTATAGTATTATGCACAAGAGTCAAACATCCTATAAATGTATCTGTGGCAATTTTAAAAACAATTTTTAATAAAGCCATTCCCTGCAAAAAGTTAAATTCATGCATATAAATGAGGGTGTGATATGGATCTGAAGGAGTAATCCTGTCAGACACTGATTTGAGCAGGGACTTTGCCACCACAATGGTACTTTCAAGAGAAATTTGAGAGGAAATTTCATCTTAAAGTTACAAGTCTATTTTCAAAGAGCCACAGAGATTTTTGAGATAAATTTCAGAATTAGGCCTTACTTGAACCTGGAAAGGCAGGTAATAGATTCTTCAGTTGTCTGATACAAAACTCATCTCATCTGAGGCAATAAAAAAGAGACAGAAAATGAGTCAACTGTTCTGTATGTGATTAATCTCTGCAGATAAAGCCATGCATCCTCCCCATGTGAGGTACCTTCACTCTGGTAGCTTGGAGAATTTCTCCTTCTGCCAGTCATGTTTAGCTGTGGTTATACTGAATCTGAGTCAAACTATGCCTTTCTTTAACAATGCAAAACAAAACTGCCATTTCTCTGTGCTTCTGGAAGATGTTACAAATCAGGAAGGAAAGGGGAATGAACGTGACCTTATCCAAAAAGCCCTGCAGTTTTCCTTCTGTCTTGGAAAAAGCTGGGTTTATGTTTTTCTAAGGTAGAACTATGTTAGTTTAACATCATGCCAATCAAACTCTAGAGGTTAAAAGGGCATATTTTGTTTATCTTCAGTTCTGATATTAACCAGTGAAGAAACTGAAAAGCAGATATCTGGGCTTCAAGGACAGTAATTGAGATACAAAAATTGCAATATATTGTATATACATATAACATGCTCTAAAATTATTTATTATCTGCCTTTTATTTTGAAAATTTTGTTAAATTGCAAGTGGATTAAAGGCATCTATAAATCATCCTAAAATTTAAAGATTCATAAGCCCATGCCTTAAAGCAGAGTTTAATTTGAGCTCTGCTCCTTTCTCTGTTTATAATTTGAAAATTCATTGGAACTGGCATTGCTGACCACAAAATACAGTAGGAAAATTGTAGGTTATACAATAAAAATCTGAATCTGATATAACAAAGAACCAGTACTTTGTGACTTGTTTCTATTAAGCCATCCATTTTAGACAAAAAGTGCATTTATAAACTACTATGTTTTAGAAATACTGAAGGCTAAGTTCTATTCATCCTCTAGATCAAAAGCATGTGCAGGGGAAAAAAAAAAAACCGACATAAAATACTTATGTTGACTTTGCCATTTCTTCTAATAGTTATCCAGGAAGTTTTAGGTTGTTTTTGTGGGTTTGACTATTTTTTCCCCTCCTTTTTCCTTATGAAATTAAATAGGATTTATTAACTTTTACAGTGATCTGTGTGAAATTTCACCTTGGTCTCAAGACAATAAGCAGTTGGTATAGTGATTCCTGTACAGACACAAAAATTTCCATCCTTATCTTCCAAGCATCCTAAGCTGTTTTAGGGTCTGACCTGCTGAGGTTTGTCAGGAGCAGCTGGGGGTATGGCTCTGTAAGGGATTTGGTGCAAAGGGTTTGCTGCTTATAGCTGCAAATTCTCCTGTGTCCATACCTGGGTGCCAGGCAGCCTCCATACAAACATGCCAGCACTAAACTGGGATCAGTTTGCTTCCTGGTGGCACCAAAGTTGAAATTACCTATAAGGGCACTATGCAGAAGACTCCACGAGCCACATCAGCCATATGTATTTACCCCTAGCCAGCTCTCTACACAGGTATGAAGTGTGCCCAGGACCAGGCATTGTCAGGAACTCCACTCATGGGAAGGACACAAGCTGTATAAATGATCCTGGAAGCAGAACAGCTTGTGGGCAACCAAACCCTGACCCTCCTTGTACTTCACCATTCAATAACACAGACAAACCATATGTCCTCTGTCAGAAGGGTTTTCTAATTGCAATCCCCAAACTCTTCACAGTGATCTTGTATTTGATAAGCAGGACTCTGGGTCACACAAAAATTGTGGATGAGCAGCTGGTTGAAAACATTGCAGTAAATCATTAAAACAACAAGAACCTTTGGCTATATTCCAGTAATAAGGAGTGATGGTGCTGGGCAATGAAGAGAGAACTGGTCCAGCAACTCTCTCACCAAGAACTTCATTCTTGTCATGACCATGATCACCCATTTCTAAGCATGTGAAAGTTTGCTAGATATCATACTTGTTTAGTGGGTGGCCAAGTTGTTTGCTAGAGCTCACCAAGTGCTTATGCAGGCTTGGATGAAACTCAGACTAAGCTTTATAAAACAGAAATATCAGCCATTCAGTTATCTATCCTTTGGTCAAGTTTCGTGTTGAATCTATTTGAAACCTAATCAGAAATGAAGCTTCTCAGTGCTGCCATGATCTCAAAATCTGAATGTTTTTAAAGGACATAATTGGGTATTTTTAGAGCTTCAAATTTGGCAGGGGGGTGGCTACCATATTTTAAACCCCTTGAAAACTTAGCTCTCTAGGCCTTGTTGAAAGTGTCCACATAGAATTTTATGTATCAGCTGTTATTAATAGCCACTGAGATAAGAAATTTGGAGTCCAAAGGAAAAAGTTATTGACAAAACTAAAGTCAAATCTCTCCCTTCTTCCTTTCTGATTTAGAGCCACTTGATAGCTAAGTATTAGCTAGTAAGCACATGACTTAACTTTGTTGTTACAGGTGTTTTATGACTTTTAGAGGAAATTATAAAGAAAAATAGAAAACCTTTCAAAAAGCAAGAGGAATTGAAATCATAGGTTGTTCAGACAAATGTGTTGTACACAGGACAGCTTGGAAACCTATGTATGGGATAAAATCAGAACCCATAACAGAGTGGGATGTACAGACTGACAAACCTGTGCCACTTAGGGGATGGCAGGATGGCCTCAGGGCTTAGCCTTCAGACCAGGCAGCTTCTAGAAAAAGAAAACAAAATTCTGTTGGAGGAAAGACAAGAAATGAGTTAATAAAACCAAAGAGAAATTAAAACTTGGATATTCTTCTTTCTCTACAAAGAAATTAAAGAGACTCATATACGGACTATAACTATGGACTATTTTTGACCAAAATCCCTGCTTTGAATAGCACACACTCAAAACTTCCATTGTCTCTTGCTTTTGAATTATTTTCCCACAAAGCTTGTGTCAGGTCTGACACTGGTCCATGGCCTCTGGCAATGGTAGGATCTGCTGTCTTCTACTATGTGGGGACCAACCCATTCCTTTTTCTCCAGCCTCTGATCAAGGCTGAGGCTTACAAGGAAGCTGCCATGGTTTATCAGCTGCTCCATGTATACTCTTTTTATCTCAAACAATTTTAAGTGGAACTCACAGCCCTTTTCACACCAGCATCTGTGCTCACCTTGCCTAAAAAAGCACATTTATCAACTTATCTGCCTTGAAGAGACTTGTTCCCGATTCCTCAGCTACTTCAATGATTGGTACCCTGGAACGGAAATGTTACAGTTCTAAATTCATTGTACTGAAGATGAAAGTTTCAGATCAAGAAAACCTTTTCACCACTGACACTACTTCATTAGCAAAGCCAAATAACCAGTCTGTGTTAACCATAACAATTTGAAAACTGGAGGCCAGGCACCTTCAGAGGAAAATGAGTTCACTGACGTGACTAGTTCATTGAAGCATTTCCCCCTTCATTATGAGCATTAGTTTATTAGTGCCTGGGTTTAGTTGAAACCAGATGTTTCTGATTTTTTGAAGACAAGCTCTCTGTGATAGCTCTGAAGCCTGTGCTTCCCTTCAGCCCAAGGTGCATGTACAATTTGGGAGTCAATTAAGCTACAGATCACTGGATGAAATTGTTCATAATTCCTGATCTACGCTATTTTCTGAGCATAAGATTACATCACTCATTTGAGACACTGGAGATCACAATGTCTTCTTACATTTATATCAAACCCCAATTCCCTAACAGCTCATAAGCTTTTCACTTGTCTGTAGAGGAAGGGACTGTTCCCCTACAGAGAGGGCCAATTTCCTATGTAAGAGAGAAACTTTCAAGTCAGTTAAACAAGCATAAGCATTCCATAATTCCTTCATATTAACAGAATTTTCATATTTACACTGTTGTAGCAGGGAGACAGAAATAAGCTAATGACACCTCAAAGCTAAGCAAATCAATCACACAGCTTTCACCCCCAAATGCTGGACTGCATCCCATCGCGTGAGACTCTTCTACTCTCACTGGATGCTGTTAGACATTTTGATTCTGCAGGACAAGACATAAGTAAAATGTCCATTTTTCCCTCCTGCTGGATGCCTGCCTCACACTGACCAGAGAGGAAATGACAACCAGATGCCCCTGTGACCCACAGTTCCCCCGAGGTGACCGATCCAAGTGTAACATGTGGTCGCCTCATTTGGGAAGGAGCCAAAGCCTGCTCTGTTTAATTGGACGAATGCTCCCCTACAGCTGCAAAAGATTAGGGACAAATTCTCTTCAAATAAAGCTGTGCTTTTCCTCCCCATCCCCCCTTTAATTTGGGGGGTGTTGGGGAGAAATCATGCCTGGAGAAACATGTGCACATACACACAATACTGAAGTTAATAAAAGTGTCAGGTAGGCAAACAAAATACCATTTATTATTAAACTGCAATAAAAGACCACATTGATGTGTATGAGGAATCAGGCAACCAGGGAGCTCAGCAGAGAGGGAGGGGAGTGGTGTCTCATGAATCATTACAAAAGTTTTCTCTGATCTTTAATATCAGACTCAGTGACTTGGGGAGGGGGGCAAACACTTGTAGTCAGGTCCTAAGCCTCCTCTTTCCAGTTCTACAGCAATTCACATCTGAGAGAATGAAAGCAGCATGGCAGGAGCAATCTGCTGCAGAGAGAAGTCTAAACTGGGAGAGCCATTTTGAGGGCGCTTTCAGGCCAGGCCTGGCCTGGCCTGCCACTGAGCTCTGTCAATAATTATTCTAAAAAATAAAAAGAATGTTTTAAAGAATGGCATCTTAAAGATAAAGACATCTTCAGGGCAGAAGCAGTATCTTCTTTTACCTAGAGATCCACTAGCTGAGAAACTTCTGATTCAAGTGCTATATTTAGCAGCCATTCAGCTGGCAAATAAGTGCTCTGCTATTCATTATAATCTCAAATTTTCATGAAACAAAGCTCATTTTCTTTGCAGAAGCTGAGTTTTAATGTAGAGAGGGCTTTTTCTCCATCTCAGACACTTCTTGCTGTGTTTTCCTTTCATTGCTTGGTCTTAATCTTGGGTGTGGAAATGAACTCTTTAGGGGACACATGTAGAACATACTAAGAACATACCTTGGGGGAAGTAGGTGCCAAGAGTTCTGTTCTGACAGTTCTGGAGCCACGAGGAGACGCCAAACTGTTCTTGTAGCACAGATTCCTCTGAATGCTCACAAAAAGCTTAGAAGTTTTTGGAGATTCATCCATCAAGTCCGATGTAACATAAAGGTTAATGTTCCTACTTAAGTTTAAGGAAGGGTTATCTTCCTTTACCAATGGCCTGTTAGGAAATGGAGTGCAACACCAGTTCAGGGTGGGAGAATGACTGTATATCAAACCTTCACTCTACACATTTGGGGGGGGAAAAAAAGAAAAATGTATTACTTTTGCCACTTGTTCTTTTATACTTACTTAAGAAAAACTAGTTCTTTTAGCTAGGCAGTCATTTGGTAGCCCAGCGCCATCCAGACACACTTAACTATCATCATTACATTAAACATATCCGCATACCATATTGTCAAAACAATTATACAACTATAGCAAATGATTCAACTCAATTTTTCCATACCAACTTCATGGATTAGAGCCCCTGCACACAGGATCAGTAATTTTTAAGATATAATTCAATCAGTGCTGTTGCTGTGCCTTAAATAGTCTTTTATTAAAAAAAAAAAATAAAAAATCTGCAGATAGCTCTGTTGTTCATTTACCTGAAAGGAAGAATCTTAGTAAGTTGAAAACTCTGAAGTTAAGAACAAATACCTGTATGTAGGTCAGTAGCATGAGTATGTTCTGCTTCCAGTAAGGCTTGAAAGTGCTCAGAGCTATGGACTGTGCTTGAAGAATTTTTGTACCCTCAAAAGATTATACAGAATGTGAAAGTGTCTCTCACTTTGGTATATCAGAGTGTTTAATTCTACCAGTTCTTATTAATTATCTGATTTGTTTATTTCCAAAAAAAATCTTCTGAAGAGGGAGGGAATCAAAAAACAAAACAAAAGAAATGAGTCATTGTGGAAGTATTTTAGAATATTTCAAATACTTTGAAGAAATCCCTCTAGTTTTCTCTGTCCATATGCATGTTCATACATTAGGATTAACTGGTCTTGCATGTGCCTGTTATAAGCACAAATAAATATACCAATAAACATTTTGAATTGCTGTGGTGGGCATGGCAGTGATAGGTTAATAGTCAGACTCCATCTTAAAGGTCTTTTCCAGCCTTAATGATTCTTTAATTCTGTAATTTATTTTAGAACAATGCCCAGTTTTCTCAGCATGAGAATTCCTAAATGTTTACTGTGTATTCATCTCATTAAAAAAAGTGTAATTTCTCGTGTCACTAAATACAGCCTTTTCCTCAGGCAGCAAAATGGTTTTCCATCACTTTTCAAACTGGATGCCAAAGGGGTGGGAATAGGACGAGCCAAGCACATGCTCACATTGTTCTCCAGTGCTATCATTCCACAAGCAGGCAGAGGAAGAGAAAGGGCACCCTGTGCCAGAAACATTTGCCTCAATGGTTCAAACATGATGGCACACTTTGGACAAAACCCACATGCTCATGTATGCTGAGGTTTTCTTCTACTCAGCTAATCTTTAAGTGCTTTATGCTGGGAACAAAGGCACTGAGAAATTCTTTGGTGGACATCTGTTTATCCAGTCTACCATCTTTCTCCCACTGTTACCAAGCAGAACTTGTTCACATAGGCATTTACCTCATTTAAATATTAATTATATTCATTCTATATTCCTATGAGGATTTTGTCAAATACAGGACTGCATTGTCCAGAAGCAAACTATCAAAGGCAAAAGCAAAATTCACAAATGAAGGGAATACTTTGGGTTTTTTCCTTTCCTACTCTTAGTATGCAGAATGTTTACAAAATTCAATTTAAAACATGGGCAATTGAAAAACCTGGCTTTGAAGCTGCTATGAGAAACCTATTTCCTACTGGTGTATATTCACAGTTTTCAGAAAAGATGCCATGATAACATCTTGTCAGTTTGTGGTCTCCTTACACATCATAAATAGTTATCTCAAGTTTTTCTCATTTTGAGATGCAGGTTCAATAACATATAATAGTGTAGCTTTGTGCTATGCCTTGTCTTTTTTCTTTTTTCCTCTCCTGCAGCGCTGGCCACAAAATTTACAGTCTTCTGGTGTGCCACTGGTTGGCTCAGTTTGGTCAAAGCAGAGGAGCACAGAAGAGCCAGCAGACTCTACCTCTCTGTGCTCTCCATGCACTTCAGCCCCCACTGCCTTCCCTGCACCTGCAGCAGCCGTGGTTCTGCACAGAGTGATAGCCAGCCCATGGCACATGCCAGGTCTACTTTTCATATCTCCTTACCTTGTCTGGAGTGTTTGCAAAACTTTTGTGTCACAGTGCCATGGAGAATAACTGCATGGAGGTTTTTTCATTTCTTAGTCCAGAACACTAATGAGCTTTTCTACAGATGGTTATCCTGGGCACGTATAATTCTTGACCCATTTTTTTATTCCAAATAAAATCAGTGTCACGCAAATGCAATCTCACATTGAAAACACAACTACATTTATATTTTTGGATTCTTTGAATTTAAAAATAGTCGACTTTTTGCTGACATTATTGCATAAAATACACTTTGGGGAGCAATTCATTTTGAGTAATTCAGAGCGTATGAAAAGTGATCTGTATTTTTGGATTAGACCCTAGTTCTAACCATTGGTATCTTGATTTTTGAAAATAATTCTTTCTGAAACTCCCAATTTTTTTTATTATTTTTTATATGGGATACAAATATAGCTCAGAGATTGTTTTGTGATTTTTTTTTTTTTTTTATTTTTTTTTTTTTGTCTGGTAAAGTCCAAACTTAAAACTTTGGCTCTGCAGGGCTGGATGTGAAGGTGCTTGTGTTAATAAATCGATATATGTGGTACCACAGTAACCACTACAATCCTTACATTTCTATCAATAACATCCAGCCTGTGAAACTTTCTAAGAAGTTTCCCAGCCTTCCTTGTTTATGGGCACTGGGATCAGTAATTCTCCCCCAGTATTTTTTGGTGCAGCTCAGTTCCAGGCTGGCTGTGCAGCCCTCTCAGCAGGAGTCAGGCAGGACTCAACCATGCAAACCGGGCACCCAGCCAAAGGCAGGTCATTCAGGATGGATGGATACCACCATGCAGGCAGGTTCCTCAGGGATTAAGGGCTGTCAGCAGGGGCACCATGAGGTAAGGGTTATCTGCTTCAGTCCCTTCAAGGATAAGCCAAAACACATTTGTTGAAATACAGTTAACAGATTTCACAGAGAAAGCTGCTCCTTGCAGTTGTTATTCTCTTTACAATAGCATCACAAAGCAAGACAGCACATAATTGACCATAAAATGGAGTTTTTCCAAAGTATGGAAAAACTGAGCCAATCCAACAGACAAATACCAGAGCTAATACAATTCTTTCATGTCTTCTCAAAAACCTAGGGAATTTTGCCCAGTTCTGACCCTGACCAGTGTCATATTGCCATAACATCCATTCTTCAAGCAGGTTGCTGGATAAATGTGGGTTCTCACTGAAAACATGACAAAAATCTCGCTATGGAATGTCACTGCTTTCTGCAGAATTCACCAGTCTAACAGCGATGGCCATGAAGTTTTGCAGTGAACTCCAGATCAATGGCAGCTCTTGACATTTATCTAACTTGAATGCTAGAGAACATACTTTTTGGTTTGATTCCTATCTGTTACCAGCTAAATGGATCAATAAGGCTTTTTTTATCTTTTTCAGTGAGAGGTCTACACCTGATATCTTCTTTTAAAGTTGGCAGACAGTTTCATTCAAACTGCAATGCTCACCAACCTCTGATATTCTAGCAGCAGCCAGCTGCTCTTCCATTGTTAAAAGATGGTTCAAATCTCTATTATAAACCCCCATTTTATATATATAATATTTTAATGTGTTTAAAATGCAGCTGGAAAAATTGCTTTGGGATGAACCTTGGCATTCTGATATGACTGTTGGCCTCTCTTTCTCTTGCCTGCCCCCCTACCCCTGCCACTTTAAAATTTTAATTAATACTTACTTTTTCTGCAGATAGAGGAAGGAAAGTGAGTAATAAAAATAACTTAATCCAAAACTAATAGGCATACACCAAACCATCAGATATCTGGTATGTGGTTTGACTACATATTAAAAAAACTCCTGTTGGATAACATACATTTGCCAGTCCCAGACCCCAGAATCTTCACACCATTAACAGAAAAGATGTAACAAGTAGGTCAATGTTGAAGGTTCTACATCTGGAAAAGATCCTCCATCACCAAGTCAAGATTCTTCTTCAGGTCACCCATACAGTAGTCCAGGGAACCATTCTGGGTACTGCAGGGGTAGTCAGGCCTGAGAGTACTGTAGTAGCACTTTAACAGACTGCTTTTATCAGCAACAGATCAATATAATGATGTAAACTGTACATATTATATTTCGATAGATCAGAACGTACCATCATAGGACTGTTTTGGTATTCCTGCTCCCTCAACAGGGAGCTCACTCTCCACAGTGATGCAAAATAGAGCTATTAAGAGGCAGACAGCTAATTGTCATGAAAAAAGGTAATAACACGTGCTGTCTACGTGATGTATTCTCAGTGACTACCACACTGATACAATCAGCAAACTACATAAGGTTCAGAGTTAGCCTTCATTCACGCTGGAAGTAATTAGCTATCAAATTGATCTCTGAGTATTAGAGCCCATGGATGGGATGCTTTCTGTCAAGTATACAACTGGCTATTCCAGCAGCCTCCCTTTATGCCTGAAGCGTTAGGATGCACTGGAAAGGACCCTCAACTTTCATCCAGAATCTCCATGTTTTTGTAGATTTAATTAAGATTGTGCTTAGTCAGCAGAGAAATGTAAATTTTTGTTCTTGATATTCATGCCCATATTTGCTAGCAGCTAATAGGATTACAAGTATCAAATAACAAATGCTAAATAGTGATATCTTAACTCTTAAAACATTAGTAGGAAAAATTCTCATTTTGTTTGTGAAAGAAAATTCCTGAAGTTGTTTATGCCAATCTTAGAGGCTTCCAAAGATGTTCTGAAATCTCAGCAAAAGTAGCTGTTTTTACCTTACATGCACACATTATATATCTCAGGAAAAGAAGTTATTGGTAAAACTTCTTAGGACCCAGTGACATGGAGTTCCTCACTCTGACAGCAGCAGAGTTTACATCAGGGTGATACAGGTAATAATACGATGGGCATTTGTAAAATAGTCTGTCAAACAAGAAATTCAATCATGATCAGCATGTGCTTTGTCATAGGTAGATCTCGAGCTCTTCGTCTCACCTATCACATCTGTGTTCACTGATAAAACTGCTTTGGCCCCTTACAAACTATTATTGTGTTCTGCTTTGAACAATAGCTTGCAGAAGTGAGGTTAATAAGTTAATATAGAGCACATACTTTATTTTATATATCACTATTTTGAACACGTTAAAGAAATCCGGAAGCATTCACAGTAATATTCACATTTCCTCATAAACAGATAAATGAATAATCCTGTTCATATCACTTGTGTTTAACAGATTTAATAATTCTCTTCCATCTCTATATGTGAGAGACTCCATAACATATCTTTCATAATTATTTACTGCTAAATTTCAGAATTATATTTTTAGAGCTTATTTTCTTCCTCAGAAATTTTGCTTGTAACTTGTTGTTATGTGATGGAAATATTAGTATTTTGCTAACAGCAGTTAAAATCTAAAGTATCAAAGCTAATCTAATGACAGTTCTACTTGAAGTAACTCCTTAATTTTTTTAACTCTTTTTGCACTCTTTATTATACCTTACATCAAGGGTCCACAGAACCATGATATTGTGGTATTTTTTTTCTATGAAATTCTTATCCCAGAATTTTTATGGTCTGAAGGAATAGAAACATATTCCAAGTCCTTTTCATTTCAGGAAGCTAATGCAGGACAAACTCCAGGGCTTCCATCTTCTATGTAAAATATATAAACTGTGGAAGCCAGGAAATAGGGTTCTTTACCTTCTGTGCAAGGGAAAAAGACTACCGTGCTGTAGCAGGGCAGCAGCCAGAGCTACTGCTCTGCATACCAAAGACAGCTACAAGGGCATCTCTGCTTTTCCCTTTGCTCTAGGATGTAGGAACAGTGCACTCTATTGCTAAGCCCCAGGATGAAAGTTATACTTTAAAAAAGGGGGAAACTATTACTTCAAACTTGGCGAAAATATATATGTATATATATTTAGTTCTAAAGTAATAATGTGAAAGCTTATAAATGAGTACAGTTGATTTATTTAAAACTTAGCAGCTTTTGATCCAAGGCTTTGCAGAACAGGTATTCCTCAGGGCAGTGACATAGCATGGCAAGGAACACAACAGGCTGAAGTTGTTAATTAAGTTCACTTTAACTTTCCATTAGGAAGCTTGGGTCAGGTACTTACAGTCTAAAGGCTTGCCACTATTTGGGTTAAATGAAGTGTTCCTTACAGCTGTAATCACGATGTACAACACAATTTTGGCCATGGCCATTTCCTCTCTGTCAGAAATCCATCCATAGTTACAGTTGGAGCCCATGTGCATACAAGGATTGATTTCTTGACATTTTGTCAGTGCCACTTCTCCCTGCATGAGTGCCGATCTGATTAGAGGCAGAAATGTGCCTTGGTGGAAGGCATGTGTTCCATTTCCTGCCCCTGGCAGCAACCCACTCCACAGGGTTCTACCAGCAAGTCCCTCCTCCACCCTGCCCTCACCCAGAGCAGGGAAAGAGGAAAAAAAAGTTGCTAAAAACCAAACAAAGACAGAGAGAGGGGAAAATCTGAGTAAACAGCACAGGAAATTTAATAGAGACTGAGAATAAATCTCCATCCCTAAACCCTTTTCACCTTTTTTAGAGCAGATCAGATTAGATTAGTGTGATTTTCCTTTTTGGTGCAGAACAGCATATAACAACAAAATTTAAATGGGTGGAGAGAGAAGAAGGGAGGGAGCAATGAACTCCCATTGTAGCAATATTGTGAAAAGAAAAAGCGTTTTTTCAGATTTTGGTTATTGTTCATTGTAAGTGATACTATCTCCGTTTCAGTTGCTTAGTAGTTGCAGAACAGCCTGCAGAAAACTGGAACGAGCCTCCAGTGCTCCAATCAACTGCTCCAAAGACAGTCATCACAAAGCTGGGAAAGCAAAGCTACTTCCAAGCTAGCTCTCATTAACTGTTCCCACACCATCTTTGCTGCTTAGCACAAGCTGTTGCAGCCAGCAGCATATTTCATTAGGTTCTGAGGCTACAAATTAACCCTGGAAAGAAATACACTGAGAACAGTAAAACATGGAAGAGGAGAACAGGGACGGAGAGACAAGGAGGCTCCTGAATTAGCTGGATTTACCATTCAGTCCTATATTCTTCAAAATAAGTATCCATAATCATCACTATGAAGAAAGGGAAAGAGAAGGAGGTGGCATACTGACATCATCTAACTTGTTACTGGGTTTAGGGTTCTTTTTCTTGTCAGAGGCATTTTTAATCTAAAAAAGCAGCAATTTTGTTACCATCATGCATTCATATGTTTAAAATCTGCTTTGGATTAGCACAGATGATTTAATGATCAAAGTTTAAAGTATTTTATATATGCAGACGTTGCAGGTAATTCTAAAAACTTACAGGTTTTATGATGGCAAGAGGACATGACACATGACAGGTGTCCTAAAATGTTCTCCCAAACCAAAGATGTAACTTGTTCAAAGGCAATCTGCAGGTTTCTGAAACAGAGAACTATTGGGCTGGTTTCTGATATATTAGACACCTCTTTCATGGGATCTAGGCTTTGTAACTAGAGATATACTGCTTTGGAGAGCATTCACAGGTAGGTGTCTGAGACTGAAAAAAGACAGTATTTGGAGCTATAAAAGGTCTATTTCAAATCCTGAAAAGAGAAGAAGGGTTTACTACCTACAGGCTTATTTGGCCTTTAATGTACATTATTGGTGAATTCTCTGCCAGCACTAAATATGTCAGTTGTATCTGAGATCAAAGCTAGATTCTTTTGTTTACTCAGAGAATGAACAATGACAAAATCAACAGTAACTACAACAAAAGGAAACAAATCACATAATCAGTTTACAAGTAGTAACTACTTTCATGGAAGTGAGAGGGGAATTTCTCTGCATCACCAGATCACAAACCAAACTACAAAATCCTAAACGAATAACTACTAGCACATGCAGTTAGGAGGGGATATTGGTTTGACTTCATCCTCAAAAAGCAATTCTATCATTAGCCTCAATCTCCCATTGCAGTTTTCCTCAGGTGTGACAAATTGGATGGGCTCCACAAGAGCCAAATGCAAAGCTGAGAATACCAAACTTCTCATTTAAAAATGAAAATATTTTTACTTAAAGTCAAACCTGGACTGAATGCAGAAGGTAGAAGCTTTCATACCTCATTTCCAAAGCAATGAGCCTTGTAAATCCATCTTTACCTTGGCAAGAAAAGAACAAAAAAAAAAAAAAAAGGAGGAAAAATATTGTTCATCAAGCTAAGGTCAGAGCAATACAGCATAAATAAGGAAGAAAGAAATTTATTTGCTGGAGCTGCTTGCTGAACAAAAGAAGACAAGGCTGTTACATTACTACATCACAACTCCAATGACTTACATGGATGGACTTACAGGTTTCATTCCCATTCCTAGGGGAGGGTTGTTCTTTTTGGTGGGCACTTACTGCAAATGGGAACATCAGGAGTCTTGAGTGGATGGAAAGACAACACTTCCTTCATCTCAGAGATGGTCCTTTCCACAATGTTTAAAGGACACAGATAAGTTATTTTAAGTAAACTTTTAGGTTATTTAATCTATAAATATAATCAATGCTTGTAGCTTCTGATACTTTTCATGAATATTAAATCACTTTGAGAAAAAGATTATTTATATAAAACTGTGTATGAAAATTAAGAGGACCACTGATGAGTTACTGAAAAAAGATTACATGTCCATGATTTGGAAGCAATGATTGTGCTGAATTGAAATAATTCTAATTGGTTTAAAGACTTTCAGAATGAATGGCAAATTGATAATAAGCAATTTCACTTAGATAGCATTACAATGCCAGGAATTCTTTCAAATCAATTCCTATTTCCTCCACAAAAGAGGTTTGCAGCTAGTAATTGCAGAAAACACATCTTTACTGTCAGAGCAGACCAGCTTTTTTCTCTGAAATTGGATCAGCTCACCTTCTTCAATTGCTATTTTCCATTGAACTCTAAAGCAGTGCAAGTGTGAAACAGCTGCACAGTGGGATGGCACCAGGGGCCCAGGGAAGAGACAGTGGGACTCATGCTCTGTGCACACAAAGTGCCCAATATGTTTTCTGGAATCCTGGTGTGTTTAAGGACAATGCTGACTGAACCAGGCATTTTAGACAGGCCTGGAAAATAAACCAAAAGTAAACCAACTTTGATCTGTGGAGGTCAAAAGCTTAAGAGACAGTGTTACTCTTCAGCATGACTCCTAAAGAAGCAAGACTGTACAATATCAGTATCAGTCTGTCAGGCCTCTTACTCCTTTCAAAATTACATTTGATAGAGGCTGAAGTTTTCCAGGAGTGAATCCTTTAAAAGCTCTGGCGCAGCCCTTCCTATGCTAACACAAACCATGTGATCCACCAGCACTGTGGTGCGATCACAGTGATACAGAACTTGGGACTGAAGAAGCTGTTGCATGTCAGAAAGGAGGCAACACCACCACAAAGCACTGCCATGTAAGAAGGCAAAATTTGCAGCTAAGCAAGTGAAAAAGCAAAGAACAAAAGACACTAAGAAGGAAGGAATAAGCAATAGTAAGCATCATGGAGGAAAAAGCACAGCCAAAATATGTTTCTGGTGATTAAATGGGCACATGAATATTTCCAAGATTACATCATAAGCCACCTTGCATTTACCAAAAATCTACAACAGATATTTTCCCCATACTGATCCTTGCATTTGCAAGAAATCTAAATGGTTACAGAGAGGTACTTGACAATATTCCAGATCCCTGGGGGTTAGCACAATCCAAGATCATGGTAAGTACAGAGTTCAATGTGCAAAATAGGAAATTGAGAGATGTCATTATTTCAATACCTCTTAAAGATAAGGCTCAGTCAGCTTCTCAGCACAAAAAGTGACTGCACCAGCTGCTGCCTTGAAAGGGTGCTGGCTCTCCACAAGGAGAAAATGCTGATTGCGCACAAGACATGGGGATTTTGACTGAAAGACAGGATGCCAACAAAGCTTTTGGGACATGCTCTGTTATGGCTGCTAAAATAAAACCTCTCACATCCAACCCTGGCACTGAATGTTTCATGGCAATGTGAAAGCTGATCTATCCCACCTAGAAAATTAGAGGTTTCTTCTCAGCACCAGCTATGCAATTTAGCCATGACTGAAACTCTCTTCAGATACTCCTTATACACAGTTCTTTGTTTATTGCATTTCCAAAAATACTAATTCCACCTGTAATCCTTTGAACTCTTGCTTGCTGGAGATTTCTGTAAAGACTGTAGCAGAGGAAGTTTCCCTTAAATTGGACTTTGTGAATGACCCAAACAAGCCTCTGGTGGTCACTGCGCCATTCAAGTGCAGGCAGACCCAGTCCAGCCAAACTGCTCACAGGCAGCAGCTTCACTGCAGCATAAACAACTGCTCCTCCAATGGCCACTCTTCAGTAGAGGAAAGGCCATTGCTTTGAACAACATAAGAAATATTATTCTGCATGTTAAAGACTAGGAGAATATCCTGAATCCTATGTAGACTCACCAGTGGGAGGTATTTGGTCTGCTAAGGGGAATCACTATTCTACAAAATTATATGTTGCTAAATCATTATCTAATACACACTGTAAATATTGTCCTAGAATGACAAGTGATTGAGGAGACAGAGATGCTGCTGAGACAACTGCTTCAGTACTCTGCAATCAGCTCTCTGTTCAGTTCCTGAGTTTGCTGATCTTGTGACATGTCTACCAACCCTGCTCAAGCTTTGCTCTTCTACTACAAGCTGAAAAAGTAACATCACCAATAAAAGTCAGATGATTTAACCCACTTTTTATTAATTTCAAATTGAAAGGAGGTCTGACCAGGGCAATGTGACAGAATGAGAGGCATGGATACGTAGCAATGGACACTGTGAACTCCTACTCAACAGCAACACAGGAAAAGCTTCTGATTGGTGAGTTCTAGGCAGATACAAAGTTGGTTCTCCACAGGTTCCATTTGCCTTGAAGGGAGAAAATAAACCTCACACATTGCAGATTTTAGCACAACCTGAATAACCACATTACATGGGGCAGAATGTTTTGGTTTAGTAATATAAGTATTTTTCTGGCTGAAAAAAATCCCTGGAAGACTCTGACCAGCTCTGCTCATGACTTTCATTCCTTCTATATAAAGTTTAGGCTAAGCAAAATATTAACGTTGTGTTTCACTGCTGAAATGAATGACATTCATTAAATTCATGCTTTCCCCCTGTTGGGTTTGGCAACAGCACAGAGGCAGACTGAAGATCCCTACACTGCTTAAGTGCACAGTGAAGATTTGTTGAAGTGAGAAGAGAATGAGGTTTGCAAAGTACAGCACCTCAGAGGCAGTAAATTAACTGCAGTTCTCTCTCTGCTGTACTACTGACCTTCTGCACACCTTTGAGCTGTTAACTTTTCCCTGTCCCTTCTTCTGTCTTGTCCATTTACACTGCCTTGTTTTGGGCCACGAGCTCTTGAATTCTGTGATGGAATAACTACAGACAAGATTAGCCAGAGGCTGTTGGTGCTACTGTAATAGATTCAGTAGGTAATAATGACTTTGCAGGCTACAGGTTAGCATAGATGGTACAGAAAAGTGTAGATAAATGATGCATAAATAGAAATGCTCTTCCTTAGAAGTGTGCCTGTCCAGTATATCTGAAAATAGAGGACAGATTTTGAGTGTCACAGATTTCCATTAGTTCTATGGCTTGGAAATCCAGAAGGAGTGCTACTGGAGTATCATGCCATCACAAGCACAAAGTAACACCAATGAAGTAAATTACATTAGAGTGGACTAAAATAGCAATACTTACTAGATACTATTGAAATGAGGCAACATTTTTATCAACATATAATCCCAATCATAATGGTGCAGGCATATCATGATATGAGAAAGCTTTGAAATCAGAATTGATGAACAAAATTGTATATGCTGTTGAGATTTAAACACAATATGTCTTTTCCCTCTGCAGAAAGCAGTTTAGGAAGGTCCACCACAGGCTCCAGTGAGAGGGGATGGTAAAGCCAGCAGTGTCATGGTTTTAACTTATCCTTTTCCTGATCCCTGCAATCGCTTTTCAAGTCTTGATTTCCAAGTCACAGTTTCTACAGAAACCTCATTTGACCCATGATTTAGGGACAGTTACTTCCATAGTAAGGGTCTGCTGAAGTGCTGGGAGTACTGAATGACAACTTGAGCAGAAAGAAAGATATCCAAGGGTGCAACAAAGGTCAACACCTGGAATGTTATACTGAAGGGCTAGTGAAAGAGGGGGAGACAAGGAACAGTTACATGACAAATTTGAAATCTTACAATACAGAGAGGCCTGTTAATAAGAAATTAATGTGCAATATTCTTACTGGAGCTAAAAAGAATGACAGACAAAGACAGAAAACAACAGACCTCACATTGCTTACCTATTTCCACTGTTTCTTCTCAGGGTCTGTAAACTAGTTGTGCTTAGGAAGTTAAAAATAAATGGTATTGATTTAAGCACATTACTAATAGTACCTTCACTGTAGCAATTGGATTTCACCCAAATTTCTGCTGCACCTAAATTATTCTGTCATTCGAGCCGCTTCTGTAAAAATGCAAATTTGTCTTCTGAAAGTAGGATATATTGTGCCAACGATCGCCGTAGCACTTATGACCAAAAATATTTTATTGAAAATGTCTGGATATTTTCAAATAGTATTCCAATGGGCTGTAAAATTAATAGTGAAAAAAAACCCACCATAATTCAGAGCTGTAAGGTAATAAGAAGTTGTGCTACAGCTATGGACAGTTGAAACCTACCAGCAGATATGAACACAAATTTGGAAGAAATACAACCCTTTCAAAGGCCTGTTTTCAGCCATTGAAATGTGAAATATGTATTATTTAAACAAAGAAACCAAATGTCTACATAGGGCAGGGGTAGGATTTTCCCTGAGCAGTTATTTCAATTATCCAGCTGTTTAATCAGAACACTGTCCTTCTGCTTGAGCAGCAGTAGCACAGACCATGGTCCCACACCCCTGCACTGGTGTGAATGCAGAGCATTCCACTCCTGCAAGCACAGTTAGTCTGTTGGGTACTAGCAGAATTCAGAGCATTCAACAGAATGGTCAAACAAAGCAGCTACCAAAATCTACCTTTAGCACGGGACGAGACTGCAACTTTGATATGAGTTCAAGAGGATCCAAGATCACTTTTGAGCTGCCAGTAAAAAAGTACAGATGGAAAATTCTCCCATAAGCTGGTTAAAACTCAGAACTGATGCATCCTGATCATTTGGAATAAGCAGTAATTAACTAACCTGCTTGTCTTACTTCAGCAAGCCTCCCTGCCTAGAGGTTTGGGTTATTTTAATCAGAAATCAGTGTGTTTGTAACTGTCTAATCACTTTACAGTTTATACCATCTTAGCAGCTCTAAACAGTTTCCAGTAATCTGGAAGCATATTCTGGCCAGTTAGAGCTGAGCTGTGCTGAGGTTGTCACTCTGCCTCCAATTTTGGGCATTCAGGCCTTCTACTTTCTGCAACTCATTGTAGTTGTGGCCACAAAGGCACAGCAGTGGGGCTGTAGCTCTCGACAAGAAAGCAAGGGAATGACAAGGCCTGTGTGCCATTGCACAGGACACTTTTCTAAGAAAGAATGAGGTATCTTTGGCAATGGAGCATCACACAGCTGCCCTACAGAAGCACTAAGACGAACCTCCTGAGTCTTGCACCTAACCCTCCCTTTTTGGTAGCTCAGCACCTCCTGGCCTACACTGCATTCCCACATGGAGATCTCAGCCAGTCCCTTAAGATGGAGGCACTCCAGATAAGCAGAGTGGGGGATCCCAAGTTAGGTAGTAAAGCATAACAAAGATTTTTGCAGAATTCAGAAGGAATTTTGGTGTAGCAGAATTTGGAGAAGTCTTTAGAAAAGCAAAGGATACAATATCAAAGGGGGAGTGGGATCCTACAATTATGCCTGACAGGTAAGAGGAGAAGATCTAAGGTGATGGGTGACAAATAAAGTGAAAAGACTGCATGACATGTGGCACTGAGCCACTACTGCTGGTTATGCAGCTGTAAGGAACTCCCTGTAAAGTTATTCCAGTAGGTGCCTACATTGAACACAAGCTCTCTTGGTTGCAGGCAAGTAGATCCCTGGCTAAGCATGGAAATTAAAGAACCTGAAAGGAAGTGAAGGCAGAGACTAATCATAGTTCTGGGTGAGTGATGCCATAGTGTGTAGTAAGATGAGGTACAGAGAAGAGAATCAAATAAGTGTTCCTCAGGAATAGTTTGCCACAGAGAAAGAAGCAGGAAAAAAAAAGAACTATCATAAGTCAATTCAGCAACTTAAGGGAAACTCATCTGTACATTACTTTCATAATCCTCTGAAAATGTATTATAAAGAAGCAAAATTAAATACCATAGGACAGAACCTCAGGCATATTAGTGGATCAACAGCATTTTTGTGGTAAGTCTTTCAAATCTAGTTTTACTTGTCTCTAAAGGATCCTTAAAAGGACTTTTTAAGTTAGCGCTGCTGGCTTTGGCTAACTATACAGAGCAAAGAATTGATTGCATTCCTACAGAAATGCCCCTAATAACTCCTTAGAAGGAGCTGTGGCGTTTTTCCACTAATTGTAGAAATAACTAATGGGCACCTTGAGCATGTGCCATTAATCTGTCTGCCAATTTTGAGAGATTTTCAGTTGTGAAAAACTACAAGGCAGTATTTACTCTAGAGCACACACTGCACCAGTAAAAATAAAACACACGCTGTGAACTGGAAAAATAAAAGGAAATTTTTATCACTTGACTGTATTATCAATAAAGATACAAAATCCTGTGTTAGCTCCACAAAGAACAGGGGATTAACTTGAATTCAGTTTCCTTGCACAAGTTCCCAGAAAAGTTATAGGAACCATAAGACATACTATTCCAGGCTCCATAACTCTCCAAGGGAGAAATTCTGACCCAGATAGATTTGGCTTGTAGCTATATACTTCATCCATTTCAATGACCAAAAAAGAAGGAATAACTGCAATTATGCATTTCTGCTGAGTTATCCCATGACAAGGATATTCTACTCTACCTCATTTCAATTTTTTTTGTAA
Organism: Poliocrania exsul; assembly: GCA_035041345.1. Classification (NCBI taxonomy): domain Eukaryota; kingdom Metazoa; phylum Chordata; class Aves; order Passeriformes; family Thamnophilidae; genus Poliocrania; species Poliocrania exsul. The sequence goes on from JAWWLZ010000012.1 coordinate 18,137,006, forward strand.
AGTTGCAAGACTCAGAACAACAAAACAAAATAAAGTTCAAAAACTTGAACAAAGTTACAAACCCTAGATGGAAATGTACCTTTTTTTGGTGACTAAGCTCTTCTGAAAAAAAAAAAAAAATCTCTTCTATCTCGCACCTTTATACTTCATTTTCATTGGATCCCCACATTGTAAAGAATTTTCCTGAAGTGAGTAAATTTGGCATTTAAAAAATGTTGGCAGTCACCTGGAACAATACAAAGACCTCTGTTTTTCACAGCTATTATACCTACATAGCTGGATGGCTGGGCCATCCAGTAAGAGCATGACAGAGCAGCTTCAGCTCTGTCATGCTTTCAGCCATTTGCCTACATTCTAGATTCCTTGTCTTTAATGCCAGGATGACAACTGTGTTGAAGGGACCACTTCCAAAACTTCCTACTGAAATTCTTCCATTCTGTATAAATAAATGTGGAGCAACCAGGCCTTGAACCAAGATATAGCTATCTATGAAAGACTAATGACTGAAAAATTGAGCAGTCAATAGCAAAACTTTTATCTAAACTTAAGTGTTCTCAGCACAAGTCCAATTTTGCCAAATCAGCACTGTATAATTAAAAAAGGCTCTTGGCAAATTTATGTGAGGTTTTCTACATTACTTTACCCTCACTCATCCCTAAATTCTGCTGGAGCTGAATCAGGTCCAGAATCAGCATAAGAATAGCTGGGATGGACATGAAGGGTATTTAAAAAGAAAAGAAATAAAAGAGGGAAAGGAAAGCAAAATCCCTTACTGCCGTATTTGCCACAGGTCCCATGTCAACTTCCACTGGGCCCCCAGGATCACCAGTTATTTTTCAATCCAGGAAAATGCCTTTCCATTGGGAGGAATATCCTGATACCCACCCATAAGCAAAACACCTTCCCCCCCCCCCACCCCCAGCAGGGGATGGTGAAGGGGAAACTGTTTTGCTGCATAATAATGCCAAGGTCATGGGCTCAATCCCCTGTGTGGGCCATTGACTTAAGAGCTGGACTCGATGATCCTTGTGGGTCCCTTCCAACTCAGAACAGTCTGTGA
>JAWWLZ010000012.1:18144754-18174143 GCA_035041345.1 Poliocrania exsul
GCTGGTGCAAAACTGCTTAGATGAGGATGCTTCCTAGTATGCCAAAAATCACAAGAAGCAGTGAGAGGATTTTTAAGGAAAAAAAAAAAAAAGTGGAAATTAGTCTTTCAAGGTCTCCCCACATAAAGGCCAAGTTTTGATTTATTGTGGCTTTTTTGAGGTTTGGTGGGGTTTTTTTGGATGAGCCAACTTATATAGGGAAGTAATCTCCGAACTTATGAAGGAGTCCTTTAGACTCCCTAGAAACTTTCAGCTCCATGATTTACAAGGGTGATTTCAACATCCTTATGCTTCTCATTGTTTTGCATGTGGCTGTCCATTACAGCAGAAGAAATTACAAAACTCCTGGAAGATATTATCATTTTCATATCTAGGGAGCCTGATGAGTTTTCTATGAGCAGGATGCATAAGAAAATCAATAAGGAAACTAGATTGGAGGAAAGAAATAAAAATATGGAGAAAGGGGAGAGGACAAAGAAAGGTGAGGCTATTCCACTTACTGATACACAAATGAGGGTAGAAGTGCTGTTTTTGTTTATGGAGGCTACAGATCTCATCTGGGCTCATTAATGATTCATTGAATATCACAGGATTAAAAACAAGGAGGGGGTACATCAGCAAACCCAAGCAGTTAGCCACATTTCTGACTCAACCAGCCAGCATTACAGAACCTCCTCTCTTTCAAAACTCCCTGTTCTTCCCTTAGAAATCCACAACTACTTTCCTCCTGAGCGTTAACTCCCAGCTGTAAATAATGAGGTACCACAAGGGCCCTCAGCTGAATGCACAGACTCTGCCGGGCCAAGAGAAAGGTGCTGGAGGCTGGCCTTGGCTCCTGGGGACAGGTAATCCCCTCCCATCAACAGAGCCAATGGCAATGGGGGCAGAATGGGAAAGGAATGCTCATTGTTGAAAGTTCTCTACTTTAAAGAACACTCAGATGGGCCTTTGTTCATAATTTAAATGCTTCAAATAGAGGAATACACTCCCACTAGCATCAAGAAGGCATTTGTCAAGGGCTTCAGTGGGAACCAAAACTATCCCTTAATGATTTTGCTATTACAAGACTTAGCTATTCTGCTATTGCAAATCGTAACCCACAGTCCAATGAAAAATTATTACAAAATCAAGGTACAGGAACTCAGGCAGTCTTGGAAATCACCACTTTTGTCTGCCGGAAATGAAATGTCCTTCTCTGCTTTCAGTTTCTGCTGTGGCAAGACAGATTGTATTGCAGAACATTCTGCTAAACCAATCACACTGTAAAATACATTAACACCATTCACATCCAAAATGATGGGATTTATGTAACTTTAGAATGATGGTGACATAAAGCAATCGAAGCAAGACCATTCTCATGTACAGCTAATGCTCTGCCTTCATCAAATCCCATCATCCTCCAGAGTTACAGCCCAAGTGGTACTTCCACGTTCTGTTGTACTTTGCCTCTTACACCACAGCCATAACAACAGCACCAGTGACAGAGCCCAACCTGACCAGGATCTGTCACAGGCAGTTCAGGCTTTCTTAAAGTGGGAAACCTGCTAGTGCATAGCTTGGATAATTTCTACTTACTGTCTTATTCTGTCACTTGCTGTCATATGTGCTTTTATGCCAACTGCAAAATTAACAGAAAGCATGTTTTATTATTCAAATAAAATATAATCAAAATGATGAGGCGTGGTGTTCAGAGATTTGTTCTTCAGGAAAAGTAGGCATCCCTCAGAAAAATCTCTCTGTCGAGTCCAGGACGAGAAGTGGAAGCTGGCACTCTAGATTTCAGCTCTGCAGTGTTTGGATCAGATCCCATCTGCATTCTGGAAAAGAGATATGTGAAATTCTAATATATCTCATGGGCTCTCTCTACCCCACTGAAAAACAAGATACTCAAATATTACTACTGTACAGAGTTGTCCAGGTGTAGCTCAATGATTCATTATGTAGCTGTTCTGTTAATTAATTACTCAGTGCTATAAAAAACCCCAACTTAATTATATGTTGCTAGATACCTGTTATAGATCTGATTGTAATATGGCAACAAGAGACAGATAACTTCTGTTTTGTAAAGCAAAATAAAAAGTTGATATACTCAAAAGTTGTTCCTGGAAACTCAGTAAAACATGTATAAATTAAAAAAAGACAAAAGCAAACTTATGCAAATAAATGGAAAATTGAATTAAAAACAGGATGAAGATGGATTCTGTGCATTTTTGAGGATCAAGTGACCTGGAAAAAGACAGAGAAAATCTTGAGAGGATAAAAAGTGTTTACAGAACAAATGAGAAAAAAAAATGAAGTTTAAATAACAAATGTAAGTAATTAAAATTAGAGAAGGAACGTCAAAAAAGATTTTTAAAGAGAAACATTGGAAATTACATACCAAATGATGTTTGACACTTTATACACAGACACATAATTTTCCCCTTATTAGTGCATATTTTTTCCTCTTCTACAGCCATCAAGCTGCTGGAGTATCTCAGACATGATCATCGTCTCTTCCACTTCTGGCCGTTAGTATTTGCATTACAGTGGCTCTGCACATCTACAGAATGCCCATATCTGCAATGGAGTACCTGCAAAAGACAAGAGATTATTCTGGTTTGGAGAGGTAGAAGAGTTTAAACCCTTTACCCAGCAGAGACAATTTCTTTTCAAAAAAAAAAAAAGGATGGGTAAGTGAAAAAGGTTACCCACAGCCAAAGTTACAGGACTTTATTTTGTAGAGGCATTATAGGCCATCCCCTGCCTGTTTTGAATAACTTTTCAAACACTGTGTATATGTATGTCTGTAAAACCCTTCCTCCCCCAAGTAACCTTGTCTTTGGTCTAGCATGCCTGTTGCCAAAAGAAAAGGTTTCATATTTCCATCCTCATACCATTCTGGTATTACTTGGAGCAGTCCCCATACCAACTCAAGAGTCTCTGAATTTTGCCTAAGCTTTTGAAAATTCTGTACTCCAAACTGTAATGCTGGAAGCAAAAGAATCAACTACAATTTCTTTATCACAGCTACAGAGCAGTCACTCACTTTAGTTTTCCCTAATTCTGGCAAGGCAGGGCACCATGAGTCACTCACAACCCTCTCTTGCCAACCACTGTTTTGAAGCACAAATCTCCATAAGGGGAAATTAAATATTTCTACAACTCGCCCTTCAAGAGCCAAGAGTACTGTGTCGCTGAGAGTGCTTCTTGACATGGCACATGGAAAAAAAACTTCATAATAATCACTGCAGATTAATCGTAAAATTTAATCATATTTCAGACCTGTCACTTCTTCTGTTCCTGAGACAGGCGAGTACATTTCTGACGTCTGGGGCCTGTTTCTGCTGCCACTGAAGTCAAAGGCAAACTCTCCACTGCCTTCCACAGGCACAGAGCCACTATTATGTTACAGAGCTGAGCTACAGTAAAACAGTGAAGATGGAACTGCTCTCCTCCAGCTATTCTACAAGACAAGTTGTAGAGTTTCATCAAATAGAGAGAGACAAGCAGTAATGGGATGAAGAGCTGTTCTTCTTATGAGAGTGACCAAATTAAATTTTCCTGATTAATTTACGCTATCTCCCCTAAATAAATAAATAAACAACACAACAGCAGAACAAGACAGGCTTAGTCTGGTGCTTAACTAATTAAGAGTACTAATTAGTGTTTAATGGAAATGATAATTATAATCTTATCCCTGTGAGTCTATTGAGGCTGCCGCATCAGATGGATTGCAATGTTCTCCCTCCCTCTACAAACTTAAATCAATATCACTTCAAACATGACAGGATCATTTCATAAAAAGTGATTAGAGAGTCACCTTTATTTTCACTGCTAAACTGAGAAATTCAAAAGCTTCTTTAAGTGGTGGGAGAAGAAAAGATAAAGCACCACTTTGAGTTAATGAAATCATTAAATGAAGCTCCTTGCTGTCCCACATTGGCATCATTCTTTAGGGTTTCTTCTGAAACAATCCCAAAGCCAACATTCACAGGCTCTGTACAACTTGCCCGTTCTGTACAACAGAATAATTTAGGTTAGGAAGGACCTTTGTAGTCCAATCTGCCACTCAAAGCAGGGCTACCCAGGCCAGTTTATGCATGGCTTCATCCAGCCAAGTATTGAATATCCCCACTCTTTGGCTACATGTTCCAGCTTTTGATCAGCTCCATGGTGTAAAATCTTTTTCTTTACATCAAACAGGAATCTCACTGCAAGTGGTGTTGGTCAGTCAGGGAGAGGCATCAAACATCCTCCATAGCTCAAGATCGGGATAGCAGCACCCTCTCACAGCAGTCCCATCTCGGTTGAGTCCTCTGATGTGCCAAGTCACCCCAGCTGCTGCTGGATCATGGCTCCTGGCACACTGATTCTATCACTGGACAGTTTTAAGCAGTCTCCTGCTGTCTTGTGCTGAATTTCTGGGCCACTCCACAGCCCTGTGAGCTGCTGCTATCAGTGGTAGCTCTCTGCCAGCCGCAGGCTGGGAGCTGTGCTCTCCCACAGCCGGTTGAACAGTGCGTGACTTCCCTTGCACAGCTGTCAGCTGGAGGTAATAGTGCAGCACTCCCCGACCAAGAAACAGGCAGCAGAAGCTCTGTTAGAGCTGACAGAAGCAAAAGCCTCTGGAATCTAAACCTCACCAGCAGCAGTGAGCCAGAAGTTCCCAGCCGATGCAGTTGTCAGATGTTCCCTGAAGATCTTTCCAGAAGAAGGTTGGAAACTGCTGCCTTTTTTGCTCCCCACCTCTGCTTGTTCTTTCAAGCCCCAAGCCCTTCTGGACAAATGATGTGCTTGTTCTTTAAAGTAAAGAAAGGTCAGTGCAGTCTTTGCAAAAGATTATTAAAAAAAAATACACAAAAGTAAAGTAGTTGGAACAAAACTCTCCTGAGTTTACTAGCAAATTATAATCAGGGGAGCCAGTAGAGAGTCTAGGAAGTTTCTAACTCATGCTGGTTAATATCCAGCTAAGACAACCACAGAGGACACCAGATATAAAGCAGACAAGAAATTCTGCTAAGGAATGGCAGAAGACCAGTGCAGTAATTAACTCTGCTTTACATAAGGCCACACCTGATCACTGCATGAGAACAGGGAAGAAATGCAGGACAGCCATGGAGCAGCTAAACACCAACATAAGCACGGCATGGTACTGAGATACATACTCAGATGCAGGTCAGGGCTTCACTTACACAACAAACATACACAGCAGATACGCTTGTGACTATTATAATAATGAAAACAGCATGCATGAATATAAAATCCAAGAAAACAGAATCTGGAGCATCCAGAGGTCAGCACTGAGACTGACTGTTATTGTTTCCAATGCCAAAAGCAGAAGCACAGTAGAGCTGAGTCTTATAGAGGCTTTTGTTGTTTTCATTAGCACTAAACACGCAGGGGAATCTTGTAAGGGAGGGGCAACTAGCTAGGGAACACAAGTTTTTGATCTATCTTAGCCAACCCTTCTAACTTATTGTGATATTTTTGTTTGTTTTCCTTTTAGAACAACCATTGATACTATGAGGGTAAATTCCTGAAGTTCAAGAATCTCATTTTGCAAAAAAATGGTCAGCTTGAATAAACATGTGAGAGGCAGGGACTTGCCCCTGTTCCCTAATCACTACCCTCTCTCTGTCTCTCCCACTAGGAATATATCTTTCACTCTATCCAGGAGGAAATCAAATATACATTTCTACTAGTGGCTAAAGCTCTGATCCTACAATTAGTTAAACACAAGCTTAATTTTATATGTGTGAGTCATCCCATCAACATTCCCATATGCCAGAGACTTTGTGGGATTGGTGCCTAAAACTGAAACCTTTATGAATGAATTCCATATCTGAGCTGCAGAACCAGGGTTGGAAAAGTACATGAAGAACTGAGATATGAGAACATAAATCCACAGTATAACACGGGCCAAGGAAATAAACATTTAAAATTATAAAAAAAAAAAAGAAAGAAAAAGAAAAAAAAAAGGAAAGAGATTAGTTAATTCCTTATTCTGAAAAAAATCCCCCACCAGAGTTGATGTTATTAATTAAGAAGTTTCATTCTTGTTACCCAACAGTCAATTCTTCTCCAATAAAAACATGGCAAAATGCCTCATTTTAAAGAGCACATGCCAGACTTTGGATTTTGCTCTGCCTGTTTTTGGCCACCACAGCTTCATAAATTTGGTACATCTTTCATTCTGCCCCCATATGTTAGAAGTGGGTCTAAAATCAATTCTCTTCTTTTCTACATATGAAAACGAAAAAAACTACAGGAATTCATAGGATCAGTGAAAATCCTTAAGACATTCTTATATTTGAAAAACTCTTTACAAACATTAACTAAATAATTAGAACTAAATATAACCAATTGATACACCACTTAATTATTAATATGAGTACTGCATATATTGCTTAAAATGGCTACAGCATTTTAGTAATGAAATGTCTTATTACAACAGTGGCAACTGTTTGCTCTATTGCAGGAACACATGCCAGAATAAGATTTTTAATGTAAAAGAAGGTGGTAGAACAACATTTAATAGCTCAGGGTGAAACCTCAATGCTTACACTGCTGGCCATGTCTAAAACCAATGGGCTCAGAATCTCTTCATTGGCATTTGCACCACCTGCCAAAAGACAAGTGCATTTTGAAACTGGTACTCGAAAGCAAAGGTGACTTATTACTTCAAAGTAATTACTTCAGTGGAATCTTACACCATTAGCAGAATGAAACTTCTTCAGCCTTTCCACAATGTATTTTACAGAATCATCTTTTCCTGTGTACTAAATCCACTACTTTAATATATATTGAAGTATATTTCCTGTAAACCCTGTGCATGCTCAACCTATAACATCATATACTGTACAGAGCCATTGTCAGAAGTGAGCAAGCAATTTCTTCACAAATATCAACACTTTGTGTTTCCAAACTATCCAAAGCTTCTCGAGGCAGTTTGTAAATACACTGCTTATGGGCAATGACAGCAGGGGATTACTCTCATTTGAACTTGCATGACAAAACCTGCTTAATTCTGTTTCTCCTATTAAGCAGATTAGTTGCAAAACAAAAATACATTATTTGATTTTCCAAGGGAAACTTTTAATACTAAAATATGAATTTAAAAGTTAGAGTGTGCAAATATTTACCACGCTCTTCTCACAATGTTCCTGATAGCAAACTTATCCCTGACAATATTCATTCCCTGTAAACACTGGCAAAGCAATTTCAGAATTGTTATTTCATTGCATATTCACTAGCTGTTGCTGGAGGTATTTTGTTCAGCTCTAATTAGCACAGTTAATAAGATCAATATTTTCATTACTGCATGCTGCAGTAAGGCAAAACATGCTTAAAAACTCACAGTTACGAAATCCCAAGAAATATATTTGTTGGGAAATCCTGGTCTTCTTTACAAAAGAAAAAAAGCATTCTAAAATTGGAGGAAAAACACTTTTGTTGTTTGCAACTTTGATGAGAACAAAAATTAAAATGGAAACATCCATATTAGTAAGGGGTGCTTTTGGAGAAAAGAAGCATCTTCGCTCTAATTGATTTTTTACTACTACATACATGTGTCCAAAGGCTTTTTCAGGAGAAATAAGCACTGAATTTTGAATCACTTTTACAGCCCTTAGCACTGACACTATCACTCACCTTGTACCCTCACCTACAAACTCAAATTAAAAATAAACAAGAAACCTGAAAAAAAGAGCAGAGACATTACAGTCTCATGACAATGTTTAAAACTGGGCTTCAAAACTGGCAAATAGAGATGGAAGGAAATGAAAACTATAAAGCCGCAGCAGCCAAAATGAAGGCTAGGTCTGAGGAAAGAGCACAGCCCTTAGCACCCGTGCCCTGAGAATAGAAGCAAGGGGTCTGGGGGCTCTTCCAACTGCAGAGAGCATCCTCTCCTGCCACAGGAGACAACCATCTCAACCCTCTTTGGACCTTGTGACAGCTACCACAGTACCAAGAGAAAGGAGGCAACATACATATGTTAGACATCCGTTTCTCAGATATCTGGGCTTTGCTAGTTAGCATTCTTCACGTCTAACAATAATAGGTCAGGAAAGAATCCTGAGCCTATATGTTTGGGGTTTTGGGTTTTTTTAACTCTGACATTTATTTCTTCCTTTTACAGATAAAAGCTCAAATTTGTATTTGGAAAGCACTCTTCTATCCATCCACAACTTTTTAAATGAATTGACAATTCGTTGTGCCTCTACCTCTACCAGAAATGTCAGTCAGGAAATTGTCACTGCAAACCACCCTAAAATAATTCTGTGCTCATGTTGAGTAATTATTTTCAAAACTGTTCCTGCAGAAAAATATGATCAACTATCAAAGGGATACTGTATAATTAAGCAGCAAGACACATCAGGGAGTAGGATATGGGTCTAGGTGCTCTATTAAGCATGAGGCTGAAGGCATGGATTGTCAAAGCAGAAAGAAGGGCATTATATTGCAGAGCTTGTAACATAAAGCTGTTCCCTGGGGTAACACAGCCTGCACCTGGTGAGGTTTTGCCACCCACTGTGCCCATTTGAATTGTTTTTTTTTCTTCATTTCTATGCCCACCTTTTCTACCCAACTAGTTCTACTTCCCCTCCAACTCATATGCTAAACTTGCAATTTACAGCATTGGAGTTGACAAGACATTTAGAAGGCAAAACCACAAAAGACAAGAAAATTTGGCATAATACTTGTAGGAACGGCAAGTGAAAATGCTGATAAAACATGCTAGGCTGCTCCCCAAGCATATTCAGTTTGCTATTAGCAATATGAGCTCTCATAAAAAACCTGTTATTGTAAGATGACAATTATAGGAGCAAGGCCAGCTGGATCTACTGTCCAAATATGAAATACTTAATTTAAGAAATGGAGGAAAGCTATTTAATAGGAAGAACATAAAGAGAAGTCATTTGGGGACTTACCTGATTAGGAAGCGTCACATACCTGTTTTCTAACACACAAATGCAAGCAGTAGGTTTAGAATTATGGAGGTAGTACATGCATTGCTAACTTACATACTCAAATGAGAAAATATTTGAACTCTGCTGCTGTTTCTGCATCAGCAAAAAGCTGGCAAAGGGCTGGGAGAACAGAGGGTGAGGGCAGATGGTTACTCGGAAAACCTAAAACCAAACACGCAAATAAAACAGTCTCCAGTGGACACTAGATCAAGCCAATGCAACCCAGTTATTTTCTTGATTCTCCACTCTCAGTTGATTGAAAAATTAGTTAGATTCTTATCCACAATGGGAGGTTTAAAAAGTAATAAATATTTGATTCTTTGCCTGACCCACTACTCTGGCAAGATGCATTATATCTAGATGTGACAGCAGAGATGAACCAGCATTTCCAGTAGTCTTTTCTATTTTTCTTTTCATGAAACAGGGCTAGATTTTGGAAAAGAACAAAGACATTCATCATTGAACCCATTCCCTCGACAGCATGTGCCAGGGGTTCCTGGGAATTCATCAGTCATTGACGCTACCCAGAGAGTTCTCATAAACTACCAGTCTGGCCAGTTTAAGTTATGACAAAGGAAAACACCGGATCGTCTCAATCCAAAGACTGGACTGAGAATAACTCAGGTTTATACTGCAACATTTCCCATTTTCATTATGCCACACAACAGATTTAGAGACTGTTGTACTCCATTGTCTGCTCTTTTTACTGTCTCTGTCACTAGAATGAGGCACCCAAAGCAAAATGCCAAGTGCAGCCTGTGAAAGACAGCAATAAACTCAGCTCCTTCATATTTTATAAGTTAATTTGCCAGGCACTTCAGCATGTTCATACTGGCTGCTGCATCTGTGAAGAGAACAAAAGTAGCTGCCCATTTTTATCACAGAGCAAACTATTGCACAGGACACCTTGCACAACCCCTTCCTAGGCAGACCTTTATGGCACAGGCTGGGCAAACTGCCAAGAAAGAAATGGCACAAACATCACAAATTATGTTTGTTGTTTTAATACTGTATTTTGGAGACCTTCAGAAAATACAATATTTATGGATGTGCATCTTTATCTGCATGTGCATGCTTATATATAAATATAAATTTCTATGACTCAAAACTCTTGATATTCTCAGCTGAGGAAAGGTGCAGACAGACCATATGCAGTGTTAATACAGGACAGTCCTCTGCTAATGGACAGAAAGTAAGGGCAAAATAAGGCTGTCTTGCCTGGGTCTAAAGTGTTAAATCACTGCTGTGGACTAGTCTGAAGACTGTAGCTGTGGTTAAAAGGGGAAGAGCATCAATCACTTCTCACAGCATTTCTATTTATTGTCTCATAAGGCACGTTTTGAAAGGAAAAGCTAGAATTTATCTTATATTTAAAAGGGGAAAAAAAAAAGAAAAATGGCCACTTCAACTCTACTCCAAATCTTTGGCTATAGAAACCAAAACCAGAATTATACTCATGCTCTGAGAGACAGAAAAAAAAATCCAAACCACCTCAAAACCAGAAACTCTAAATGTTCAGAAACAACTGCCAGGAGTTTTGTATTTATTTGTTTGTTTGATGGTGGTCTGTGCCTAATAAACAATGCATCCTCCTAAGCCATTCAATTAAAATGAAACCAAACAAAGAACCAAAATCCATCCATCTCTCTCCCCATCCCCATTGACAGGAAGACTTTGATCTGTCATGCTGGCAGTAAAACCAAATAAACACCCGACCAAAACATTCCTATCACTCCACTGCTTTACTTAGACTCTGCTAGTTAAACTCCACTCAAGGAATCAGTTACCATTTATTGGTTCATTTATCTCCTAGTCTCTTTAGGGCTGTATCTCTCCAGTCAAATGCAAAACTAAAATACTGTTCCTCAGGAGGAGCAATGTAAACACTGTTAGGAAGGGGCTGTGCAATTTGAAGGTCAAGTAGAACAGCATTTGGAGTCAAGTGGCAGTCAAAACCCTGCCATGTTGTGGCTGGCACTGCAGAGATTTGAGCTCTCCATTACAGTGAAATACAACTAGATTTCCTCTGGAATTTCTGCTCATTTACACCAGAGTAAACCAGCAAAGGTTTTGGATCATAGGAATTAAGTTCATTGATGACTGAGCTTAGTCACATCACAGAGGGATATCTGCACAATCTTTAATCAGAGAGAACTTAGTTCTTTCTTTATGTATAAACTCCAGATCTTCTATGATACAATTTTCTGTTCTGCCTGTGAATCACGGCTTGAAGTTTGCTTAATTCTACCACAGCATGCATCTTATGTAATGGTCTCCCCTGCAGATAAAATTTCTACCCAAAGTACAGGCCTATTCTGGACAGAAACCACTCTTATTTGCTTGAATTGGTTGGTGTGGTACTTAAATAGCCACATTCACCTAGTGATTTCTCTAAATGCTTGTTTTCAAATGCTTTAAATTATTTTTGGTCTTCTTAAAGTTAGAAAAAGGTTAGGTGAGTACAGAACACATAAGATTTAGAATGGATTTATATCAATCACATTCAAACTGGGAGGATGGAAAGCAACAGGCATATTAAAAGCTGGACCACTAGTTTCTATTTCTAGGCCTACTAGTGCTACTTTAGTAAGGCATGGAAACATCCAAGTGGGAGGAAAAAAATAAAAAAAAGAAACAACCAAAGGGCAGACAGACTGTGTAAATCCTCAGATGGTTTTGACATTTAAGTGTATCAGTTTTCAGAAAAACCATGGACTTTGGATGACATGTGATAGAAGCAGATAACTCAGCAATGGAAGAGAAGAATTAGTGGTGCATTAAGGAGCTCTGTTCCAGTCTGATGGAACTGTGTGCTTTTAATGGCCACCTGGCATATCAGGCATATCCCTTTCAGGTTATAGGGCTGCAGACCTCAGACAGGTCTCTGCAGCCTTTAGCCGTTTTGGGAAAAAAGGTTGAAGTGTCTTAAATCTCTTTGTTCTCTTCCCCATCTCCACCATGACCCACAGAGCAAACCCCAGCTGAAGGTCAGAGTTTGTGTTACAGTGCTGCACATTGTGTGGGTAAAAGCCTTTGCTGCGTTTGACCCTAAATGATCTCTAAAACTCCATGAGTCAGTCTCAGGCTCTGAGGCTATGAGGGCATGTTCAAAGCACGTTACAGAAGCCCATGGACTCAGTTCACTGGTCACTGAAGCATGATTTCCACCTGGGTGATGCTCCAGGTGAAGAGCAGCTGGACCCTGAACCTCCTGCGAGGGTGACAGCCCTGCTGAGGCCCAGTCCACACTGTGGGGGTGGGACTACTGGGGCAGCTGTGTCCTGGGCACTCCTTGTGCCTATGTCACCCCTACCACTGTGAGGCACCATGGGATGTGTCTGAGGATGTACCACCATTAGGATATGGCTGTTTGGACCGAAACACTGATTACCTGGCCCCACAAGCCCTGGTGACAAACTGCAAGAGCAGAACCGATGCTCGCACACCGCACAGATGTGCCCGATGCCATGGGGAGAGCTGGCAAACCTTCCCTAAACAGAGGCCAGGGCTAATATTTGCAAGAACAGGTCCCTGTATTCTGACCTTGCTCTAGCACTGAGAAAATTCAATCAGTTATTATATGGGAAAAGAAAGCCCTTACCCACCTCTATTTGTACATCACAGGGCTTTGAGCAACCTGGTTTAGTAAAAGGTGTCTCTGCCACAGCAGGGGGGTGGGCTGGAGGATCTTTTAAGTTCCCTTCCAACCCAAACCGCTCTATGATTCCCTCAGTATCCAGCCTTCAAGTCAGCTGTGCAAAATCAAACATGAGAAGAATTTATCGAGTTTGCTAATGGCACTGACCTGGTTTTCCTTCTGACCTTTTCTTTATTTTCCAGTGACTGCCTTCCTTCATAGTCCTTAATGACATTCAGAACCAGATTTTTAATTAATGTGCCTAAGAAGCAGATAGGCAATTAGGATTTTAACAAATACCTCATAGGTTGGGCATATCAGCTCTACTGATGAGGCAGACAAAAATGCATTCAATAATCAGTCAGACTTCTACCTGCAGCTTAAAACACCTAATGACCTCAAAAAATAACCTAACCTTCAAATTATAGATATTTTTAAAAGCTTTTTTTTTTCAGCTACATGTCATGCACATATACAAAGGGAATATTTGTCAGCCTCTTTCAAGCAACAACAAACATTGAAAAAAAAATACAAAACCCAATCCTCTGAGCCTCATAAACTTTCTAAGGAAATTAACTGTCCTGTAATCCTGCTAGTAGAAAATGAGTGCAAGTTGCAAACAGTATTCCAAAGCACAGTAGCAAGAGTAATTGGTTTCCCCTTCCATCCTGAAGTCCTTGACCTTTTGCTCCTCATTAGGGACATAAAACATTGAGAAAACAGTTACATTTGTCATATTTCTTGTAAAATTATACAAGTAGAAATTGAAATAGTTTGAAGTCAATAAAGTGAATTTGAAAGGCTGCCTGTAGGAAATGGCTAAGAGTAGAATTCTTCAAATCCCCTTTAAGTAATTCTAGCAATAGTTATGCCACTGAACTTGTACTATGTACTTCAAAGTATTAAAATTTTAACAAAGTGAAATTATAAACAAAGCTATAAAATTTAAAGATGCTGACACATCTGTTGCTGTTCTGGTATTTAAACCAGAGATCCTGGTGAAAATAACAGTAATCACACAAACACCTGACTTTAGAGACACTCTGATCCCTACTTTTCTCCCTATAATTCATTATTGCCTATAAAGCTCTCACTGAGAGGAATACATAATTGAAACACATTGTCTCCTATACCTTCTCACTCATAGGCTTGCTCCTTCTGATTTCAGTGGTATTTTTAATTTAAATGCAGGACCCCATGGAGGAGAACATCATCTCAGGTAGGTCCTACAACTATTCACAAAAGTTTGTAACTTGCTCCTAAGACAGAACAATTGCATGAATCTCAATCCCTAGGATTTAAGAGGTAAATAACCTTAGGCAATATCTGACAGTATATTTCAGGTGTACATAGTAATGTGTATGTTAATAGAGGCACTAATATTGCTTCAGACAGGAGAGTAAGAAAGCAGTATTGATAATAATAATTTAATTAAATAACATTAAAATACCTGGTGTATCATCACAGCAATGTTGCACTTTCAAAATTACAGTAGAATATCTTTCTGTGAATTTTCATGCTGTGAATCGACAATGAAAGAAACATAGCATTTGCAATAAAGGAGCATGAGAGAGAACTCCAGTCAAGGGTGCAAGAGTAATTGCCACTTCAATCTACCACTCCTGAGTAATTTTCAATAGTCAGTCAGCTTCTCTGTCTTCAGAAGCTGAAGCAATAAGGCAAGCAAAAATAATTGAACCTGCAGGTTTTTTGCATGTCTACTAGTTCTACATACAGCGTTGTTCTATGGAATGAATATATACATAAATACATAAATACAAATATATATATAAAACATATAGAGTTCTAGAAATACAATCTCTGGAAAAATAACTTTATTTGAAAGGAAGAATAACAAACAGATACATAGCAGGGTATGTGGGAAATAGATAACATCCCATGCTTGGTATCTGATAAATTACCAGCAATGCTATCTCAGGAGAAGTATCATAATATTCAGGAAACCCACAGAAAATATCTGAGCCCTGGTTTAACCTGTATAAGATGTATAATATCAGGGGGTACTCTCCCTTAGTTTTTCTTTCATACTTTTTATTTATTTCCTACATGTTGCTCTATGATTTGAGAGTAGAAAATACCTCTGCATATCTGTGTCGTTTCCTCGTAAAATGTCCCATTTCTGTATCCTGCTCAGTGACACACATAAAATGATTCCTGTAATCCATTAGCAGAACAAATTTTGCTCCTCAAAAATCTGATTTGAAATTTCATAAGGAAATTCCATTTATATTACATTTATTATATTCCATAATTAGAAGACAAATTTGCTAATTATGATTTAGGAATGAAACCTGAGAGAAAAATAGAAATTACATAATTTCATTGTAACTTGTTCTCTGATTCACACATTAAGCTATCTATTTATTTACAATAACAACAAAAATTTATCTTATAGTCATAACCTGGCTGGTGAAAACTTACCTGCATTTCTTAGGAGAGTATAAACCAACAGAAAGACCATTAAAGTTCTTTACAAAAATGATTGTTGAATAAACTTTGATATCCAGTTTTGTTAAATTTACCCGTTTAAATATCTTCTGGCATTTTGAAATTTATTTATTACTGACCAATCTGCTTATTAAACAACTTCTTTATTATTATGAAACAAGGGGTTTGCACATCCAATGTTAATTGAAAGTTTCATGAATTCTTTCAGTATCCCAAGCTGAAACACATTAATAAACCTCTTGTGCAGACAGTTTCAAATATAAATTTACAAATTTTTTGCTGCAAGGAAGAACTGTCCATAACACAAAATTGGCTTTTGTATGGCAAGGTCTCCCAGCTCCTGGAGGCTGTGGTTACAGACCTCCAGCGTAGCAACATTCTTCTTGTCTAGCCTTGTAATTTTTTGCCAGGTACTCTGTGCATTAAGCTGTTTCATTTCAATTGCCCTAAGGGTTTCTTCCTCACTAACTAATGGGGAGCTTGATGCATCATTACTTTAACATAGCACAATGTGATAAAGCTGTAGGATTCTCTAGTAAAGAAATTACTGGTTCTGTTCTTAATAAATTAGTTCCCACAATATGCAGCTATACATTAGCAAGGCCTTTAAATCTAGAATGGTATTTAGAAGAGCTGTTTTACTGGGTTCAACTAATTTCTATAAAACAAAGGATAATTTCAAACACAGTTTACCTGCACACACAAAAAATGTATGGAGACAGGATGAAGATATGAGCTCGCTTCACACAAAAACCCACAGAACACTACATATTCATAAATGTCAAGAACAGGTTTGCTTTCATTTAATAGCCTAATTAAACTGAAACAACATATGAGACCTTTGGGGGCTACAATGCTTATAGCTTACTAAGTTTAGGGCTGTTGTAGATGCAGAGGTTGTGCATTGCTGTTCATTCTACAAGACCCTGATCTGAAGCTTCAGAATGGCTTATGAATCATTTCCCAGGCATTTACACAGAGCTGAGGTAGCTCAGCTAAAAGCTGCCAGACTGCAGACAAACCTCATTCTGTATGCATTCTCATTGACTCAATTCCCACACTACATGCATTTCTAGATATTTTGCATATTCTTTGTTTAAAGTTTTTAATTACCATATTTAGGTTTTCCTCTCATAGCAACCCCAACAGAGAGACTATTTTAAAATATGTTTTACTGACAGTCCTCCTCTTCAGCTCTCTATGTTGGGATAACAGTTTGGGTATCTCCTATTAACTTAAAATATCCACCATATACCTTCTCTTTCAATTTCCTTAACATCCTCCAGCAGTTTCCATATTGACCCCTGTGTATCTCTGTCTTTAGATCTTCTGACCAAAGCTTAGAGACTAAGAGCTCCCAAATGCTTTTACAGACATAACTGATGGGTTTTAGAACAGTTCTTGCTAGTTGTCAAATCCTATCACTGATCTAGAGCCTGAATACCAGAAGGACACAGCATGGACATGTTAAACAAAGTCTCAGTCCCCCATCACTTTATCATATTTATTCCAACAAGAATGTGGATGCACAGCACATTCAGCAGCACAGACAGTACAGTAATTCCTACTTCTTGGCATAAAGGGAGATCATTCTTGTACCACATTAGACTGCCTCCCAAAAATATTAGGTTTATAATATATTTGATTCCTTCTGAAAACTTCAGCTCTTATCTGTTCCTGGGACAGAAAAATTAGCTGCTAAAGTAGTTAAAGCAATAATTATCAAGTGTATTAATAAAATATTGCTAATCTACCTCTTCATGCCACGTGTTCCTAGTGCAGCCCTCCCGCATGCTGTGGTTCAGTGAACTGGAAATCCTGGCTGTGTGTTTGACCTGCTACAGCTCTTTGGAGAAGTCAGCCACCTTCTGAATTTCCTTTTACAGAATATATCAGTATCTCTGCTTGGACAAAAACATTGGTTAATATTTCAGCAATTGTACAAAAAAAAAAATTATGATATAAGAGCTCACTCATGTGTAAAGGGGTTGATCTGCTCCCAGGAAAATCAATAAAGTTTTGCTATTGACTTTGCTTGGAGCAGAATTGATCTCTAAAGGCAACGAATGCATTGAATTAGGTTAGTAAATTACTGTTCCCACGACCAAGTTAAAAGACAAACGAGTAGTTAAGTGAGAGTCTGGTTACAATATCACATCATAGGGCTCCCTGGTTATTTTCTTGTGGAATTCACATTGCAGAATGTCAAAGAAAATATTCTCCAATCAGTACATGCAGGAGTTTTATACATAAAAAAAAAAAAAGACCCCCCGACTCCCCACACACAAAGACCAAACCCACAACCTTTACAATTACACAGACTGTAAATCTGTGTTGTGCCAAAAGGAACCCTAAAAATCAAAGTTAACGTCAAATTGTTTAGAAGTCTGCATGGAGAGCATCTGATCTCTTGATTGAGAGTCACAGAGTTCTAGCTAAATACATTAGAAAATATATTCTGAGTATTTAATTTAAATATGTTTTCAAAAATTCAGACTATATCTCGATTAATGAAGGTTTTCTTGATTAATGGAGCATTGCAGAAAGTCTCTGTGGGAGCATGCTATGATAAAATGAAGAAGCTTTTAATATAGACTTTTAAAGTTTTTCAAAGCTGATTTTCACACAGGTCTTAAGACTTGCATGATCCATTTATATGCACAGATTAGAAATGATGGCATTTCCTTTCTGTAGAGGTCTCACTTGTCTGCTCCCAGTGATTACATGGCACAGTCAGGCAGTTCCCAGAATGAAACACTCTACAGAAAAGATGACCTATAATGCAATAGGTTATGTGCCACAGAAGACAGCTTATAAATATTTTAAAATGTTGAATACATGGAAAGGCACATTTACTTCTATTTGCTGGCTCATGCCAAGGGCAGAAGCACCTTCATTGCTAAAGGCACTGACTATACATTGTTTATATAAACAGAGATCTGTGGATAGATCTTACATATAGCAGTAAAATGAAATTAAATTATTCCCATGTTTGTAACACTCCTCTTATAGTGAAGTCATTGGCAAGTCAGCTTTTGGCCAATAAGAGCCCTTCAGTGGATAAATTGTTAATGATGGAAAGTAGGCTAACACTTTGAAATTCTGTTTGCATATGACCTTATTTTCTTTCTCCCTTTTCCTTAAACCGGTATATTACAATTTTTTTTTTTTTCTCCAGAATCCCTACTTAAACCTGAGTTCTACAGAGATGACAAGCCAGTGCAAAGCAGTTAAATTCCTAAACAAACAGCCTGGACTCAATGTAAAACTGACCTTTTTGATTTGAGAACTTTTTTTGAAAATTCAACATGACACACATAAAATCTTTATTGTCAGCAGCCGAGTGGTTCAGAGCTAGTTCTATAATCCCAGTGTGGGACCTAAAGTGCACACAGGAAGCTGGATTCAATTTTTCACTTAATTCCAGAAGTTACCCATTATCCTTCCTTATTGATTAAAAGGGTTACTTTTCCTTGGCAAGCTCCTTGGTATGTAGAGCTAAAATTGGGTCTCAGTCACAAAAGACCTGTCAGTAGACATTAAATTATCTAATTACTACTGAGCATGTTATTGAATAGGTCATATTTAAACTATGAATGACACAAGTCAAAATCCATTCTGAAAATAGCCCTAAGTGATACACATACCCCAATATAGCTTCATTGCTTTGCTACTGTCTCATAATGTCCAGTATGAGTCATAATTGAGACTTGTCAAATGATACATACTCAATATTTTTGGCTTAATAGTAGATGTGGCAAGTAGCAATGCAGGAAAAAATAAAACCATCCAATCAAGGTTATAGTTTTTAAAAGACAACAGTTTCAGTCCATGGGGCTATTATTCATCAATAACAACAACAGTGAGACTCAACACAGAAAGTAGATATTTAATATCAATAACACAAAATGCTACCATGCTAATGAAGACATATTAGTTTATTGATTAGTTGTGCAAGAATGCTTATGTTGGTTTTGCTTGTAGTTGTTCATAAATGGATGGGCTCCTCAATTTTACTCCGTCTGCATGCTAGGACTTGTAGCAAGGGTTGTAAGGGCTTTCTTACAGCCTAGCTCCCCACTCCTTTCTTACAGCCCACATTTCTCCCTAGCTGTACGCTGCTACTTGATATGCACTTAGCAGGGGCAGAATAAAGGAGACTCATGTCAGTTCACCTCAATCAAGCATGGAGTTAGCAAAGGTAAGCTCGTAACCTCTGCCTCCCCACCTCTGTGGCTTTTTAGTTATGAGTTTTTGAAAAAAAAAACCAACAAAACAAACCAACAAACAAAAACAAACAAAAAAAACCAAAACAAAAACCCCATTAGTGAATAAGTACACATGAATAATAGCACAGATCTAACAACACTAATGACAGTTTATGCCTACTCAGTGTTCTGGAGAGCAGACAGGTATTTGAAAGAATAGATTCTCATTATCCGGGAGAGGTAAAAAATACACACGTGCATGATATATGTAGTGTGTAGGATTTCACCATCTTGGCTCTTTTCAGACTTTCACATTTTCCTAATAAGAAAGACCAACCCAAAAAGGTCAATAAGCACTGATCAGGATCTGGGCTGCAGGACCTGCAGACATATCCACAGCATCAGGCACCAACAGTTGCCAAGAGAATGCAAATTCACAAAATCATAGTGAAGTCCTCAAAAGCATTTCATTAGGACAGCTCATTAGCCCTCCTTTGTTTTATGACAAAACTACCTACCTCAAAAGGCTGCTCAAAAGGCTACTTACAGTGACTTCTCAGAGAGCACATTGCACAACCTTAGACTCTTGGAATAGGGAGGAATGCATGGCCTTCAAAGAGTAGGAATGAAATGAGCTTTAATAAACATTACTTCTAAAACTACTTTGAATTTTTTTTCTGCTTGGTTTCTTATATTGATATGGACCAGATGCAAAGTTCACAGCCTGATCCAGCTCTAAACCTATGAAGTTTCAGAGGTGTGCAGATTCAGCATTTAGTTTTGTCTGTCTTCTAGAAGAAAATATCAGGAGAGATTTTCTTCAATTAAGACCAGCTGTTTCTGCTGCAACTGTCAAGGGCAAATTAAGACTTTTGTACCTTTAGAGATGAAAAAAAAACCTGTAAAAACTCAGCTTTGCTGAGTTTATTCTTAACATTTATCTTACTGAAATCTGGAAAAGAATTGGAGAGAGAACAGCTTTTAATTACAGTATGTTTTCTTGCGTGTTGGACACTTCTAGTTTTACTGCCTGTGGGCTCTCTGGGAACTAACAGGAGAGAATATCCTACATTCCAAACGAAACCCAAAAAAACTAGAGCTCAGTGCTAAACTGGATAGTACAAAACATACAGCATAGCAAATTTCAGTGTATACGAAGAGTTTCTTCTGCCATTATTTGAATGAATTTGTCCTTCTCCAGAAGGATGCACGGAACTGTTCTAGGAAAATACAACCTGCTCATTGCTCACTGCTTCTGCCTAAATTAGGGCTTTGTAGCATTTGTAACATTTTAGACACTTCAAGACAACTCCAAAGATCTCATCTCTCAGTTTGTCAGTCAGACTGCATATAATAAGTACCCAGAGGCATAGAAGTACAGAGATTTCTGAAGGCCATTCCAGTCATTACAGCACCTCAGAAAACAGGATGGGTTAGACTGTCACTGCCTCCCATACTTGTCTCACTTTTATTGAGATCCCTTAGAAACCTATCAGGACCTCCAGAGTACATGCTAGAGTTCTGGAGTAATTTTTTTCAAAGTATCAACTCATCTACCAATTGCATAAGTCAATGGTCTCATCTACATTTGAATTTAAAAAGAAATAGACCCAGAAAATAAGACAGAACATGATGAAAATCCCATTAGCACAGTGACAATTAAGCATCAATAATTGCTGTAGAGAAAACTGCCTAGTCACTTTTGCTTTGATTCTCTAGCAGTGTCACAGGACTCTTGTTCTCTGGCTTGCTTAGGAGGGCATCACAAGACAGCAGAACTCACCAATTACAAGATAAATGACACCTGCTTTCTCTTTCTTATGCACAAGGCATGATACCTGCAGAAAGGATCAGGCAAGCTGAAAGCCAATCTGATTGTGACACAATTCACAAATATTCTTTATGGTTTTTAGTTTTAGGTGTTTCAAGAAGTAGCCATTAAGCTGAACACTCTAAAATTCCCATGAATTTTCTCCCTTTTCATATTTCAAAGATAGGCATCAAATTAGTCTTTTCCAATTTCTTTCATTAAATCTTCTATAATCCATACTGGCTTTGAACAACAACCACTAGAAACTCTGAGGCTCTTTCATCAAAGTCTCCATGCAATCAGTGATCACTTCAAATCTATGTGAATAAATGGCCTTGTACACTAAGAACTGTTTATTTTTGTATCCTTCAAAATCCCACCATATACTTAGTTACTTTTTGCAAATCTGATCCAGGAACTGAATATCAATAATAATAAAGTAAACCAAAAATCTCCAAAAGATGTTTGAAATACTTTTATCATGCATTTTCTTTGCTTACAGCTATGTATTCAGCACACAACCTGGTCTCTTTACCAAAAAAGATTATTCAAGGAAAAATTTGACAGAAACTAGCACTGAGGTCTTTTCTAAGTTGTTTTGTTTTTTGTTGTTGTTGTTTTTTTTTACAAACAAAAGAAACAACAAAAACCATACAGATAAAGAGCAAAAATCTAATTCTTTGACTTGTTCAATGTGATAAATAAAAGCTGTAATTTTCTATATGGCTCTTTCCTAAGAATGAACCCCACCTCCATTCATTCAGTTAATAAGAAATCAGAATATGTAAACTTTCAAAGGGACTGGCTTTCCAAACCTGTCATCTCTTTCCTTTAAAAGTATTTCATATATTTGCACATATGCATGTTTGTATGTAATCTTAAAAAAATGTACCTTCTAGAGATATAGCCTAGAAGATGCCAGCATCATTGGCAGATACACTACTAGGCCATTAATACAGCAGAACTGCATTTATACATCTTCAAAAATAAGAAAAAAAAGAGTTAGTAACATTCAGTGCACATTCCATTTTACACATTTTAGGGCCTTGTGTTAATGACTCCTAAAGAAGAGTAAAACTATTCTCTTACCCCTTACTTGTAGAGATGTTCATTACACTTCTAACATATGTATTTATCATATTACTTTTCAGATATTAGTCATACTTTAAGCTCAAAAGACTTGACTTTTCAGTAGAAAATATACCTAAATGAGAATTAGCACTGGGAAAATGCCTGAAACTCTGATCTCCTTTCTTTTAAAGATGTCAGAAATAAAATATTTTCACTGATATCAATGAGGCATTAAATCTGTAACTAATTCCATATGTGTGAAAGCTGTAAGGATTAGAAGTGTATAAGAATGCTGTAGAATAAATCAAAACCATAGCAAATTCTGCAAGGTTGCTGAAGTGAGCCACTCCAGACAATCAGGATATGAAAATTAAATCAATTTAGGGGAGGAAAACCCATACTTAGAAGATAAGTATTAATTACTTCTAGTGCAGTAGCACCTGGATGATTCAATCTCTTTATTCATGGAACTATACACACATATATAAAAGGAGGGTTCTGGACCCAAAGGTCTAAGCCTTCTTGTGTAGTTTTTACGTACTCAAAAGACTGTTTGAAGAGTCAACACTCAGTTTACTGGGCACATGGTCACAGAGAAGAGTGATTTATATATCAATTTCTAACTAAACCTCTGTCTGAGTGGGCTCAAACCTAGGGCTATTTCAGTGAGATCAGGTTGCACCTGACTGATCTTCTCCATAATGAAAAAGAGAAAATTTTATATAAATAATTTCTACAATAAGACTAGAGCTGGTAGTATCGTTTGTAACTTTTTATATAGATTTATCTCTTCAGAAAGATTCTCATGATGAAATGAAGCAACAGAGAAAATTTTGCAATTTCCCATTAAATCTCTTTTCTATGATCAGCAGAATTAGGCTTAATACCCACCAGCCCCTATGTGACCTTCACTTGCAAAATCTTGAAGTCATAAATTAAATTTCTTCCACCTTGTTTACTGGCCATATCTCACTCACCTGTGCAGTATTCAGCAGCCAGTATGATGAGATTTTTGCAAAGCTCATATCTCACAAGGAGTGTGCAAGTGGGAATCCTGAAACAACCTTTAGCGTTGTTGGACAAGCCATAAAGCACTCTGGGAGGCAAAGGCCACAAAAGCTGCCTCCCCACCTTGCCTGTTCCTATGCCTGTGACTGACACAGCTCCTAAGGACAATTCTACCAGAGTGATGTGCTGCTGCTTCTGTCTGACATGACATAACCAGTGTCCCTTCCCTTTGCTCATCTTACCCCATTTTTCTTTGCCTGAACAGTGCACAAGAGAGGATTATTTTGGTCTCTAGAACAGACCTTCAGCAGTGGAGACTCCATACCAGTGGAGATCCACTAAAATCAATGGAGATGGAGTGCTATAGACAGCAGCTCAAATATGTCTTTAACAAGCCATGTGGTAAAAAAATATAGATTTTTAAGTTCTATAAGAAAGCTGGTACAGAGAGGTCAACAGAGCAGTCCTCTCTTAAAAAAAGACTGATGAATTTCTTGAGCTGTCTTCTGGCATGCTTCAGCTTTGTGAATCAAATAACTGAGGAAGGCTCATAAAAATGAGTAAACAAACATAAAAGGGTGGCCCTGAGTGTTATTGTATTTCAGAGTTGGCTCACTGCTCTTGTTAAAGGGCTGCTACAGACATATACAAAGAATCATATGAATAATGCTGGAGCCATCTACCTACAGCACAGAAACGTGATCTTTTCTGTTTAAATGTGTCTGAAATTTGTTAGAACTGGAAAAAAGATTACTGTTGCCTTAAAAGGGCATGATCTCATGTTCACTGCCTTTTTTTGATACAGGACTGGAAGGTGAAAAAAAACCTAAAAACCTCTTCAGCCCTTGCTGGCTTAATAACTTTAACATATTATTTCTGATGAAGATGAAAAAATCAGACTTGTAAAAACTGATCATAAAAAGAAAAAAAAGAGGCTTTAACTAACAAGGGAGGAAAGGAAACTATGGGAGGCTGTTTAATGCCTCGACATCGGGTAACAATACAAAAGTCTGAAGTATTTAACTCATTAATTTGAAAGGGTTTGGCTTCAGCTCTTTATTTTGGCTTTTCATTTTTGTTTGTTTGTTTTTCCTCTCCCAAAGGAAATCTGGACTGTAGATGATTACTTTGAATACAAAGCAGTACACAACTCTGGCAGAGAGACTCTCTTCAAAAGAGATAATTCGAGGAGTAAAACATGCTTTAAATTAACACTCAGTTACAACAGTGCCAGGCCTCAGGGTCTGGTGACACAGTCTCACATTAATTACTTGCTAAAGGAATGGGATTGTCTGCAATATAACAGAAGGATAAATATTAGGATAAGTAGTTTCAAGAGGTTAGGCTAAAAGAGAGCCTTTTTTTGACATCAACACTAAGAAATCTGGGGAGTTTAAACTCAAAGTTGAAACTAATACACATACACACAATATCCTTTTCTAATTAGCATGAAACTCTGGCTAGAGATCTGCTCACAGGAGTGCATTAGAGATAAGACAGCTGTTAGTGTCCAAAACTAAATAGAAAGGATTTTTAATCTGTTAAGAATGATTTGTACATTTGAAGTAGTTGATTATTAATTTAGAGTACACCAAAATCTAAGTTCATCTAGAACTACAAACCAATTTCAGATTAATCTCTGTGGGGACTGGACCTGAGCTAGTGAACCACTGCTGATCAAACAGAATCTTTATGGACCATGAACTCTGTGTTCAACCTTTTGTGGAAGTTTGATCATTTAGAAAATGTTCAATAAGATATGCTGTGAGCTAGAACTCTGTTACATGGGAGAGCTCTCGTGAGGCAGCTCTGATGATCCTGCTGAAGCACTCTGCTAACCACTTACACATCAGGTGCATGCCTGGAGTGCATTGGATGCACCAGGACGATCGTTATTTTGATTCAGCAGAAGAAGCAGCATCATTTCAAATTCACTCTATGATCCAGATGGAGAAATGAAACTATTTTCCCTTTAGCTGCTGTAGCAACCTCTGACAAGCCACTGCCTAATTATGTTATCACCTTCAGTAACGCACCTAGTTAGTCAAAACTGTCTTACATTATTGTCTAGTTTTAATAAATGTATTACAGTTACACATGGGGGAAATAGATTTTCCTGAGAGACCAGGATCTCTGCTTTACAGCAGGATGGCAATCCAGTCAGAATCTGGGTGCCAGAAGCCTGAGCTTACTCTACCTTCTGGAAATTCCTCAGCTAGGGAAAAAGCTCTTTCAGTACTTAAAGTACAGATGCCTATTAAAATCTACATTTTTAAATGTCAGATTTTATCTTAGTTTTCTAGTTGAACATTTTGGACAGCAGATAAAAAATGCATTCTCCCATGCTGGAGAGGAGAGTGGACTCTCAGAGAGGAAAGCGCAGCCTGCCGCAAGATGTCAACAGGGTTAGCACCCAAAAAAATGCCCCCAATGAACCAAAAAAATTATTGAAAACTGCCCCAAAGTGCCCCCAAGCCACTCCAAAATTACTCCAAACTGAAGGACCTATGCTATTATCTGTGGCTCAAAAAGAATATAAAACCACAGCACAAGAAAAATCACAGGTGTTCCACACCATGTCTCAGCTGTAATGTTTGCTGAGGCCACCACTCTGCTTTGCTTTTGTCTTTTGTGCTGTCTCAGGGTGAACTAGCCCTAACTTGTACAAACCTCTGTGCAACTCCAAATCTTGCCCTTGCATTCTGCGAGACCAGGGGTGGGGTGAGGGAGTGTTAAGTTGAATTAGCCAGATAATGGAAACACAAAGTATTTCACACTCTTACCTCAGCAATAAAAACCCATCCTAGAAGATTTCAGACACAAGAAAGAGGATGAGAGGAAGGAATCAACCAGTGGAAAAGCATCCTCTTCAAGGGAGCAGCTGTTTGCTCTGAAAAATCTAAGTGGCTACTCCTATAAAATCATAATGCAGAAATGTCCCCCCAACCACACTATTTCGAATGGCAGAGATCAGAAGAAGGGACTGGCATGAGAAGACTCTGAGATCAATATCTAGATACCAATGACTTACCATAGAGTATCACAGAGAGGAGAACTGAAGGGACAGTGCTGTCCAGATGCTGTGATTGACACTTATTACATACATGTAAGACATAAATTTACCTTCCAAGCTTTCAGGAGCCAAAGTGAGCCAGTGTTTTCAGGCAGACATCAGCTAAGATGAATCCTCCACATTCTGGAAAGTGTTTCCTAGAACCACCTGGGATTGCCAAGGACAACTCTGGGGAAAAAAACCCTAAGAAAATAAATAAATAATTCCCAGCAAAATGAAAGTCCATCTCCCCTCTGCCAAACTAAGAAGGTGTTCAGGAACAAGGACAAAAATAAACATTCCCTGACTGTGGAGGTGGAGTGCTCTGACTTCTATGGATTTTGAGAATTAGTTCAAGGAAAAATTAATATAGTGTTCCAAACACTCCAGGTGACCTGTGCCAAATGTAGCAGCTGGCATTAATAAAGTAAATTAGATGATTATATTAAAGATGAATGGCACAGCTTTTCCAAAATAAATATCTAACACTGTTTAGAATTCAAATCAGCTATAGGAGGAGCAGTCCCAAAGGAAACAAATGAACATAGAATTAAAGCATAGAAATTAAAATCAAAGCCTCCATTTACCTTCCCACCATGACCAGGATTCAGACTTCATGTGCAGATAACAAAGCTGATGGCATTTTCAAAAATAAGTCCCTACCACTGCAGTTTTTTAGCACCTACTGACCTGTTGTCACCTGGGAAAGATTACATGGAAATCTGAAAAAAAAAGTGTAGTTTGATCTCACTGGAAACTAAAATTCCAGCTATAAAAAGACATTGGTGCTTTGCTCTGTGGTAGAATGAAAGCAAAATGTTTGGGGAGTGGAAAAGTGAACAGGCTTTCTCAGGACTAGAAGTACACTCAGAGTATTTGCCAATGATAGGGTTTCTTTTTGTGAAATAAACATCTGAAGCTGCACCTCCGTGTCCCTGTGAAAATGCTTTAGTCTCTGCTACTGGCCATTCCAAGCACTGATCACTCAACTGCTACAGAGACTACATAAACTTGGCTCAAAAGGACAACATTTTTCCACAAAATATTCAAATCTTCATGCAAAGGAGTAAAGAGGGGCAAAAGCTTCCCAGAAAATGCTTCAGCATATTTTAGTTATTGGTCTGCAGCCTTTCTGTAATGGAGTATTTGTGTTGGCAGTAATAGGATTACCTGCATCATTAAAGGTTGCAGGAGCTCTCCCTTGGCAGGTGCAGTAAATGAAGAAAATTGTTTTCAGAGTATTTGGTTTATAACAGAAGGGCTTAATTACGGCTGCAATGAGGCTGAGCTGTACCGATCACGGGGATCAACATCAGCTCCAAAAAAACATAATGCAGGACATCTGAGGGGGACCAAAAGCAGCATTGTGGCCACAGCATAATGACGCATGTAAGCAGCCTTCTCAGGTTGTGAAAAGTAGAGAGAAGACAGCACTGCACTATATCATCCTCCCCAAGGATGATTAGGGAAAGAAAGCATTCTAATGAGCTCACAATGCATCACACGGTGTGCTCAACCTAAGCAGTTTCACGTGGGCACACACCCTCCGTACTGAGCGCTCCTGCCGCTCGGCCAACCGTGGGCAAGGCTCAGGGCACTACAGTCAGAGTCAAACCAGGAGATCTGGCTCACTATTATGGAAGAGACTGTGGCAAAGAGAAAAGAATTAATTTCTAGCTAATAGAAAGCATTACTTTTAACTTGTAAATCCAAGAGGTTTCAGTTTGGGGTGAATTATCCTTCCACCATCTCAGTCTGCAGCGCATAATTTTTCTTTTTTTTTCAGTGCACAGAATGTGCCACTTAACTAAGCCTATTTAATATCCCTTTTCTAAGAAGTCTTCCTCTTACTATCAGCCCTATTAAAATCAGTAGTTATTCAATCAAGTGAATATGATGATCCAAAGAACCACGGCTGGTCTAAGCTTTAAAAGGAAAGAGTTTGCCTAAAGCTAGTGACTATCAGAGACTGATCTTTATTTAAGACAGCAGTTGTACTTAGGCATTTGGCCAAAGGCCAAACTAATAAATATAATCTTAAGCATATATATATCTATACATATATTTTTTCAGGGTTGTTTATTCAGGTATTCATTATATTTGAAACAATGCCAGTATCAACATGGAGCCGTGACTAAGGACATGATCCTGCACAGATCAGAAGATAGTTATAAACTTTGCTAAGTCCATATGAAAAGAAGAAATAGAGATTAACTGTACTGAATACAAGTCTGGATTTGTACTTGCAAAATTAGGTCAAACTGCCACACAAATCCAACAGAAGAGAAGTAAGCCTTGCACAGAACTCTGGGGCAGAATTCTCTATTGTTTCAGATATTTTTGTCTGCAGAGGAGCCTACTCTCACAGGCAAGTGCTGAAGCATCCAAGCAGCCTGGAAAGGTAGTGATAAGAAATACAGTGGGAAAGACTCCTTTCCTTACACAGCCCCCAAGACACCTGCAGAGCTGATGTACTGCAACCCCTGGAGTCCAGAATATCCCTCACTGAGTACTCTGAACATCTAAATACATAATAATGGGCCTGAGACTTACACTTCCCTTCTGTTCCCTTCCTCATGCTGGTTTGTACTGGTGAATATCTTTCACAGGGAATTTGCCTGTAGCAGAATCCATGGAATACAACACCGTGCAGATGCACACTGCATTTTTTTTCCTCACAGATTCTCCCTCTGTGCACACATTTGAAGACACATGGAGTAATTCCTGTATGCACAGTTAAGGGCAATAGTATTTCCTGTCCTGTCCCTGTCAGGGAAGCACACATGCAAAGCTGTCAACAGAGCATGCAACAACAATTCTATATGAATTAAAGGAAATGTAAGAGATGCCTTATATAAGCTACTAACAGCTATGAATGATGGTATTTAAGATGGCCCTGTGGCCCAAGGTACTTATCAGCAAGCTTTGCATCAAGTGAGTGGGAAGCCAGCCCAAGCTTTAAATGCTTTGATATTGGAGATCCAATCACTGCTCACCAAAAATAAGGTAGAGGTGTCTGTCTAGCTCAAAGTGACCACAACACAATTCTGGACAATACTTTCCCAATCAGATTCTCTTGCTGAGAGAAGGATTGAGCAATATTAGGCTCCTACCTCCAGTTTTTGCAGTGATTCTTGCATTTCATGGGTAGTATGCAAGGATTTTCTCAACAGATTCCTT
>JAWWLZ010000012.1:18177339-18195084 GCA_035041345.1 Poliocrania exsul
CAAACAAAGATCATCCCTGTAACCAACCATGAAGTTTGAGGATGTGCATTCATTCTAATCCCAGCTTAAGTAATGCTAATATCTGTGTTTTTCCTTCTTCATCCCTAGCAAAACATCAGCATAAGAAGAATTAATTGTAGCCAGAAAGTGGGAGAGGAAAAGTTACCTTTGCCTTTAGTTAGAAATAGTGTATTTTTACAAGACTATTTCCCATGTTCCCTTCATAAAAAGACAACAGCATTCAGTGAAGTGGAACAGAGCTCAAATGATTTTTGTATTTAGCAACTGGGATTCAGGAGATTTTATTTGTTTAAAACATTTTTTTTAAACTAAATTAAAATTTTATTACATTTGAGCATTTACATAGAGTTTGGGTCTATCTCACTTCAATTCAGCTTTTAAATTCTGAGGAAAAATTAATTAATTGCAGAAGATATGTTATGATATGTTCACCAAAAGCAAGCAAGCAGTAGCTCTCATGATATCCATTAAGAAGTAAATATTAAGAGGGGTGAAAGGTGCTGAACAGAAAGACAAAGCCTCTTACTCTGCTTCTACAACGACCAACACAGTCTGGTTATTAATCATCATGCTGAAAGTCCCAAACCACATTTTATTTTGGATAATAGTTTGTATCATGCTCATGTTCATTCAATCTTTCTCACAATACAAAGGAAAACATTGTCAATCAGAAGAGAAATTTAAGTTATCATCCCAGGAAGTTCACAAAACCTTAATCCACAAAAGAGCTGCTATAGAAGTACAGAAAAGAATTTCAAGCCAAAACTTCAAAGGTACTTCAATCATTCCTAACTGGTCACCTACCACATTTTGTGGATGTAATTCTTCATACCTTTCCTTAATTTTCTTGTCTGCAAAATAAGGATAAAAATATTTACCTGCCTATTAGGGTTTAACTGCATTAAATCTGTGGGGTGCTCTGATAATATGATAATATCAGCATGCAGGAATGCGAGATTACTCACAGGTTTGATTGTAGTCCCTATCTCAGGAAAATCAGGAATCCTAATGTAGAATGAATATCAATGAGACAGCCAGTCATTGTCTGACATCACATAGAGGCATAAATTTTACAACAAAGCCTATGAAATTGAGTCATGATTCACCTAAATCACCATCACATGAATGCCAGGCAATAAATGCCTTGAGCTGAGGGTGGGAAAGACTGAGTCTTGTAGAGTGGCAGAAGTCAGGGGCTGAGAATATTCTGCATTTACCAGTGTGTATGTGTGTATATGGAAAAGCCCATCAAATTGCAACAAGAGACAAACCATCTCTTCTCTCAGCACCACAAGCCTCAAAGCCCCATTCTCAAAGGCTGTGGGGGCTGTCTGAGGTACATTTACTTGTTGGTCAGAAGGGCTGGATAGCATATAACAAGGTCATCTTGCCTAGACACAAGCATGATATAACTATGTAAAGGATCAATAGATGACAGTATTATTTGCTCTATAGACAGGCTAGGCCAAACCATGCAAAGACTACTGTATAAAGGGTAAAATAACGGTAAATACACAAAGAGCAAGTTCTTGAGAGAAAACCTTAACCTTGAGAAATTTTCCTCTCCTTTTTCCTTTCTTCTTCCCCAGGAGACAAAAGAAAATGTGTCTGGAGGTAACAAGGCAGAGAGAAAAAAATACTATTTATTTATATAGAAAACACTACAGCTTGGTATAATTAAGTATTTTAAAACCCCATCCTGAATTCCAAGGAAAGAAAAATTGCTGCTTCTTAAAATTATTTTCTCTTACTGAGTTCCACCTGTACTTTATTCTGGGTTCGTACAGTTTTGTATGAGTTGGTTTGGTTTGGTTTTTGGGGGGCTTTTTTGTTTGTTTGGGTTTTTTTACTTCTCCTCTAGTTTTGAGTCAAAATGTAAAAACCAGAATTCCTTAAAAAGTAGAGCTGATCAGGCAAAGGTTTTAAACTAGGAAGAACACTGATGTTCTGAAAATGTTTTCATCCTATTTTGGTATAAAAATGAAATTATTCAAAGATATTCTCAGGAATGTTTTCCTGAATAGCAAGTGGTTTGTGAGAGCAAAATATGGATCCTCATTTGAATACCTACACATCTAAGAAGGTTCACAACTAACTGATTATAGGACTAGCCTCTCTCTGTCCCTTTCACATTTAAATATTTTATAGTAACTCCAAAAACTCCATGAGAAACAGCTGTCTCCCTATTGTTTGTTGGCCAGAGGACCCACCTGACATGTAGAGGTCAAAGACAAATATTTTTCTGTAACATGAGTAGTTTCTGTAATCCTTTTTCTTCACTTTTCTAGGTGTTATTCAACATCCCATGTTTAGGGAGGAATTCTTGCACTGTGGAATAAGTATTCAGGCATGAACTATATTGTTCAGATAGTCTATACGTTTGCTCCAGAGACCAAGCCTGGAAACATTTCATTATAATGCTGCACATGCAATTATGTGGTGGGAATACGATAACACAAAATTGGTAGACAGCCAGAAAATATATCTCTGAGTCAAAAAGAAAAAAAAAAAGTACTTATATCTGAAATCCTCACTGTAGAGTTAAACATTTCCACTTTCCTCCCCCCAGTTAGGTCACATCCTGCACTGTTCCCTCACTTCCTCCATAGTTTCAAGTCATTTAAAATCCTTGGTATCGGGAAGCAGAAACTCCATCATTTTACCCTGGTAGCTGACCACATCCCTCAGATTCTGAGTACCAATTTTGTCAAACCAATAGAAGCTAAAAATCTGAAGGCATATGGTAAGTGACACTCCAAAGTCCAGATGCTCAACAAGTGGAGAACTTTCTCCTTTCCACCTTTATTTTTGCATTATGCAGTGGAAGAGTTCCATAAAACTCAGGCTGTAAAAGGGCTGGACATTATACAACAAAATCCATGTATTTTTACAAACACCAAACCTGTCTCATGTGAGTGAGTGTCTATTACTGAGGAAGCACGTGCCTACTAAAGAGGGGTTTGTAAGGACAACTTAATCTTAAAAGCCATGGAATTACATTCTCTTTTGCTAACTTGGGTTCTTATCTAAAGACCACCGAGCTACAAGAAAGTTTCAGTTCATTGACTTCAGAGGGATTTGGATCAGAAGATCCCAGCACATCTGAATCTACAACAGCTCTTGAAAGGGATCTTAAAAAGTCTGTCATATCCCACCATATGTAAAAAAAAAGAAAAAAAAAATCAGAATAGCAAAAAAGGAGTGAAAGGTATTCCAGAGGTACATAAGTGCTCTTTAACTATATGACAGCTTCAAAACATGTGAGGGATGAATATCACATACTTTCAGAAAACTGAGTTTATAGGGACAATCACAATGCCATTTAGCTTTGATTTTATCTGTCTCCTTG
Source organism: Poliocrania exsul (assembly GCA_035041345.1). Taxonomy (NCBI): domain Eukaryota; kingdom Metazoa; phylum Chordata; class Aves; order Passeriformes; family Thamnophilidae; genus Poliocrania; species Poliocrania exsul. The sequence goes on from JAWWLZ010000012.1 coordinate 18,180,710, forward strand.
CTGACTGCAGACCCACATGCATCCTCAGAAAATTTTATCTTGTTTCATCAATTTTTTTTTTTTAAGGAAATGACACGTAATAGGATTGCTATCTCCAATATCCACTCAAATGGGATGTAAAAGGAGACAAGAAACACACTAACACAAAATACCTGAACTTTGCATGGCCTAATCTCACTACACGTGCCAGGCAGAGGGCAGGCAGCCTCTGGCAGTCAGGCTGTCCCTCTGGCCACCAGTCTCTCCCTCTGCCCTGCTTCCCCTCCCAGAGAGGCAAGAGAGTATAGGGAACAGCATGACCATGACAGGAACAGATCCCTGGGCTGGAGAGACCCAGGGAAATACAGTCAGCTCAGGAACCATTTACACCCAACAATGATCTCTTCAGCTCTCTGTAAAAACATCATTTCCCTCAGAACAGTCTGCAATCAGCTGAAACTTCACCAATACTCACTGACAAGTGCTTCTGACATTCAGTCACTCGGGCAGCAAAGACAAAATTATCTGTGTTATAGTGGTACTAAGATTCAAGTTCAGGTTTTAGTATCTTTGCTTTTCTGAGCCACTTTCAGGCTCTTGTCATTACCAGCACGTATTTACTGTGGTCAGGTAAACAGAACAGAGAGCACAGCACATGGCAGTGATTTAAACTGTGTCATCAGCACGTGGCAGGGGGCAGGCCTCTGCTTGGATAGTTCGCACATACCATACAAATTTTTTAACAAATAAAGAGCTGTGGTGGGAGGAAAGGAGGGAAGAGACCCATACAAACCCCAAATCTTCCAGGCTCTCCCTCTCTTGTTTGGAAGGCTGGCTTTTTTCCCCACAATGAGACACCCAGCCCATCAGAAACCCCTCTCGCTGCACACACTGAGGTGCCATGATGCCCACATTTCAGGAAGGTCTTGGCAATGCACAGGCAGCTCTAGAACATGTACTGTGGACAGAGAACACGATCTCAGATATTTTTAATACATGCAGTCACCATTTCATGTGAGGTGTATTAACCCTTTGTGCCTATGAATTCTTGACAGAAACAGGTACTGTCGTGAACCAAGCCCCAGGAAGAGGCAGGGAGCATAGATATCACATGAGGGTGGAGAACATATTTTTAAAAATTTAATGATGTGGTTTTATGTAGTTGGAGTTGCACAATGAAATGTCGCTCAAAAGAAGTACTTGTGAGAGCTCATGATGACATACCACACCTTTTGTAAATCTATGTCCTCACCCCTCTGCTGGTACATGGTATAAGGCAGGCTGCTGCCCTCTGATGCAAGCAGCACTCATCCAGCCAGTGACCTTACTTTCAAGGACACAAATAAGACCCAAAGGAGAGGGACAGAGCTGGAAAAGAGTGACATATTTTACATTGTTTAAGAAGACAAGACATAATTCTTTATTCAATCTAATTTGTCCATTTTTTAACACGGTGGTAGTATATAAAGCACATTTCACATGGATTAAAAGTAGTAATATTTCATGTATGTTATTTAATAACTTCTTTCTTATAGATTGGTAAATAAAATTACCTTTCTTTTTGTTTTAGGAAACCAGCTACATCACATACATTTCCAGGTTAATTTTACACAAAGATTAGCAGTTCAGCAGCTCCCACAAGTGTTTGCAGCAGCAGCAGTGCATACCTTGTTCTCCAGGATTCTGCCCCAACTTTAAGATGGATAGATATAAAAGAGCTGAAAGACACAGGCAGCGGACAGCTGTCAGAGCCCACCAGTGAAAATGAAGTGTTTTCTGAAGTCTCCTCAATATACATAGAGTTGGAACATAAGAGGAATGGGGGGATTTGAATTTTAGCAGATATGATGTCAAGCGAGAGAAATTACTGCAGCTTAACAGACCTAATTCCTGAGGGATTTTCAGAACTATAATTTAATCCACATTTACAGAATTAACACCATCCTGCAGAGACAGACACATACTAAGTAGATCTCCCTTTAGTATTACAAAGGGAACACCATCATCTTTCCATCCTCGTCATCATTCCTATCTCTATCTCCAGCCTGTGTCAGTGAAAACAGTTGCCTATTTTTAGAAAATATCACCTGAAAAATGTGCAAGGGAAGGAATTGAGAAGAGAAGACAATTACAGAGTGAAAACGAAGAGCACAGACCATATGTAAACACTCACTTGTGATCCCCTAGTGCCACCTTTGGTTGGAGCTCACCAAATACGAACAGGCTCACAGTCATTCCCAGGAGAGAATGAAGTGTCATTAGCTTGACGTCATTTGCAGGAAGACAGTTCTCCTGGATTCCCTCTCTTCTTGGACTCCCTGAGAATCTTGGTTTTCAGGAGAAAATCAAACACAGAATTTTTCTGCTATAGTGACTTAATTGTACCTCCTGTGCCCATGCCAGGACTGAAGTGCCCCAGAACTGTTGGCTGCAACAGGTTCACTTGATTTTTTTGACAATATTTCCACATAACACAGGGAAGAGGTATAAGCACATAACTTATTCTGAGAGGTTCACACAGTAATGCCTGAAAAAGGAGGAGAAAGGACAGAGAAACTTTCTGTTCTGTGGATTTTTGTGTGCAGAGTGCAGAGGAGGCCAGTGATCCTCAGGTGTTGTGGTGCCTGTGTCCCTGCTGTGCCTCTGCCCAGGTGTTGCTCTGGGGATTCCTGACCAGCGAGGGAGAAGAAACACATTTACTCTTCGTATTTTAACCATGGTTTTGGGGCTGTCCCGGCTGTCAGCCTGTGACTACACACACAAGGTCAAACTCTCAGAGCACGTAAAATGCTCCAGGAAAGTCAATGCAACAATTTTAGCAGAGTTTCAGCAATTTGCTGTTGCCAAGAATTAGGCCCAGGAGCATAACAAAGACAGTTTTTTAAACCCATAAATAAGAGTGCACTTCTACCACCCCAGTACTGTAGCGGAGACTGACTGAAAGCCATTTCAAACACACATGTAGGTGGTCTACTTCATGATGTAGAAAACAGAGAAGAAAATGAATTGAAAAGAAAAATTAAATAGGTTGATATAGATGTACTTATAGCCATAGAAACATGGTTCATCAAAAACAGATACGTGTATATATATTTATGGATACTTGTAAATATACCTGTATGGATCTGTATATATACAAATAAATGTGTATACATGCAAACCCAAGACACACAGGAGATGTATACAATTGTTTCAACAGGATATAAAGGGTTACCTTACATAGCAGGCCAAAAGCTTTATAGTACATAAAAGTCACCCTTTGAAATAGCAAGCCAAACAGTCATCAAGAAACTCATGGACCTGCCAGCTGCTCTTTTAAAGCTTCAAGTTAACAGTTGCTGAAAGAGGCCCTTCAGGCTTCCTTCCCTGCTGAGAATCAGGCAAACTCCACATCTAGAGAGCTCCAGTAGTCAAAATGTTCTTCTGTAGTGATAGTGTTATACCACTGAAACAAATGGGTTTCCTTCACTGCTAGTACAACTGGGTGTTTAGGGAGAACTTGCTTTTGCAAGGTTATTCTCTGCTCTGTGTTGCCAGAAACCAATTTGTGGTTTTTGCAAGAATGGTCATACTGCACCATGGGGTTTTCAGACAGGGTTAAGGAGTCAAGCAACAGCTCCTCATCTTTCTGTTTCTGATCCTCCTCTTAGCATTTTTAATCCCATAGTGGGGAAGAGGAAACAGAGCAGAAAAGAAGTTTTTACTACTAATGTATAGCAGAATGCCATTTGCAGAATGTATTATCTGTAAATTAGGAAAAACAGCAATAGCACTATTCCAGGTGTGCCTTTTCACATCCTGACAGAAACACTTTTGCCACCATTTTAGCTCCTGGCAACTTCCCTTTTCATCCCCAGACTGTTGTTCTTTGCTTTCTCTTTTTTGGAGGCAGCACCTACACTGTCAGTGGGTGCCTCACACAGCTACCATCCAGTCACCTCCATCTGTTCTCATTCTTGCACAGCACTGCTGCAAAATATATCCTAGAGAAGCCTCAGGCTATTTTACTTGGTGCCCTAGTAATGATGTTCTCTTATGTGAGCACTTGAGAAAGATGACAGGTTGACTCTAATCTACTCCATGCAGGTGCCATTTGAATTTTAATTATCCCTGGTTAAAAATTCTTCTTTCAGGCCACCCTTCTTTATATTTGAACTTAAGATGACAAATTTCATATGAGTAGATTCATTTCTGGTGACAGTAGACAGCTAATAGAGACATCTAAGTTGGGATCCTAATCAGCAGAAAGCACAGAGTTTTTATCTCTCTCCAGTGACTGTGAGCAGAGCTCAGTTAAAGGCCTGAAGTTGGCTCAGGTGAATCCAGGCTGTATTCTCCGCTTCTCCTTTGCGGAGAGAGAATCTTGCTCAGGGAGAGTTGTCCCCTCCGGAGTTGTCAGGGAAGTGGAACTTGAAGATGACACTGCTGCTGCCAGTGGCAAACAGAGTGGGATATAAAGATTTTATGTTCAGTAGTAGAGTAAGGACATATCTTTGTCTTACCATCCTCAAGTTACCACAAGTATGGGAACAGAGTATGGAACACAAGGAAGCATCAACTGTAGATTCACTAAAGCTCACAGCAATTCAAATGCCATAAAATTACTTTATTTCTCTCTCAGTCACAGGCAACCTACTCTTAGGTACCTTGCACTGACTGTACTCCTGCAAAAGGTGGTCATAGATACAGCCAAAACACAGCTGAGAGGCACTATAATAACTTGTCTGCTTCATCTTAGTGAAGAATTTAGGTACTTTTGTTTGAGGGTTTTTTTGTTTGTTTGTTTGTATTTTGCTTTAAAAATAATGCTCTTTCTGTAGCCTGGTTAATGATTCTAGAGCTCTATCCAATACTAAGTGTCCAGGTGTCACTGCTAGATCCTGTATATGAAATACAAGGAGAGGGGAGAAAAAAACCTGAAACCAGTTTAGAATAATTGATATTTCCAGACTATGATCTCGGCATCTCTTTAAATCCATTTATAATTGTTTGCTACCTGTTCCTGAATATGAATAGGCTATTTCACCCATGAAGGGTGAGCACTACATTCCTTCTCCAGTTATGAAAGATCCATAACTCACAGGGGCTGCAAGGCCAAAGCAAGTGGCAAAGATTTGTCTTTTTTTTTACTCTAAGCCAAAGAATCATAACCACCCTTCATGGATGAGACAGTCTATTTGTTCTTCTTTGGTTGTATTTCTTTTAAATTAAGCTTTTTAAAAAGGGACTGGACCCTGGCATCAGACAGTAAACAGAAGGCTGGTGATAGATCTGGATAATTAGTACTTTTGGGCCTGTTGGATAAGCCAAAAACAATTAAATCTTTTTTATAAAATATTGTATTGCCAACACTATTTGGGTTTTTCTTTTGGGTATATTTTCACCACAGTGAATAACAAAAGTACCACTGAAGGAAATGTTTTGTTTGATCATACAGTAAATATATTATTTCATTTGGCATATATTTATAATTTACTTTTTAAAAACTAAATTTCAATCCAACATTTTATTTCAATGACTTAGTCTACAAAGGAGGCAATGAAAAAGGAAGCAAAGCATTGAAAGCACAGCAATGTGAATATCAAAGCACATCTGAAAACTGGCACAGTCTTGGAAAGGGAAAGAAACCATTTCAGAAGCAGAAAGGGACAACAATGCAGAAAGTCAGGAACACAGAACAGATGGCACACTGGAGTTTGAGGCTGTCCTCCTACCCTCACTCCTTGGCCAGCACCACACCAACTCAGACAAGTCACATCCCCCTGCAGGAACTCACACAGGTTCCTGGCAGGATACCCAGTCCAAAGTCTGGGATGTAGCACTGTCCTATCCCTAAACTCCACCGGGAACTCATGGCACAAATCCTTTAAGATGACAGTGCATGCAACTCTTGGCATGATCCCAATTGTCCTAAAAGATATACATGGAAATGCTACCCCTGCAATAAAAATCGGAGGCAGGTATTGAATTGTACTTACCAGACATTTTCAACATTGTGTTCTACCTGTTATTCTATTGCTACCAGAAGTATTTTGAACACATCAAGCATCCAAGAGCCACAAGACACTTAGATTTATTTTGTCACCTAAACACGTTTCCTCCTCACCAACATCTCAGTTACAGCATTTTTCTCCCCAGGTTACAGTGGCTCCAAATGCTGAACCCAAAAGATTGAGCGCCGGGTATAAAAATCAATATTATGTCACCCTGCACACCTAGAAATGGGAGCTTTTCCCTCTAGTGATTAAATGTTTCCAGTTTCCCAAAGGGTTTCAGTGTGTTTGCTTCCAACCTTGAAGGTTCCAAGATTTTAAAGAAGTGACATTTTAACTATCCTTACAGGAAATGCATATTTCTCATGCAAACAGGTTTTAAAACCTCAGGGAGCATATCCTGAAAGGATATACACACCTTTTACAGCACAACAAATTAGTTACTCTTAATTGTTCTATTAGTTGTACACAGTTGAGTAGGTCACCTGCTTTCTTCATCTGGCACAGGTACTCACATTGTAAAAGATCAGGGGTGCTTTACACACACAGCTGGAGCAGATAAGTGTTCCCAGAATATGTTCAAGTATTTGCAAAACAGTTAACTTCCCAAATAATCTATTAGATGTAGCACAAATGGAATGTAAATTCTTTTGCCAGTAATAATGCTGGAAAAAGCATTGGTAAATCTGTAACCTACATTTCCCCTTCATTCTTTCATCTTCTGTTGCCATTGGTTCATTAGTAACTTTGGAAAGCTTTTAAACCGGAGGTGAAATATCTTTGTCTAATTCTTGATCAAAGGGAGAGTAGTTTTGGAACTTAAAAAAAAAAGGAGTGGAAAAATATGTAAGTTCGTATTTTCAATTATTAGAAAAACATACTAAAATAGAAAATTAATAGAAACCCCCCTCATTTTTACTATCTTTTATACTCAGTAAACAGCAGAATATTGGTAGCACAAGTAAACAGCTTTCAGCTTAAGCCAGTTTTTTCTATGTGCAACAGAACTAACAAAACTTCATTTCTTACAGGTTTGTGTTCTTTACTGCTGCCAAAGAAAATATAGAGTGGCTGAATTCTTTGTGTCCTCTTACCCCGGGCAATAATTTGTGTTTCTTTCCTCTATCCATCTGCCCGTTTCCAAATTCTAAACCACTTTTATAGTTAAGTGAAATTCAAACATGCATTACTACAAATAAAATAAAAATGTTTTGCTATAAATCTCTTTCATCTACCTTCACCTTCAGAGAACTTGTAGTTCCACTGGTTTCACTCTCAGTTCCCAGAAGTAATTGGGATCCTAAGTGCCCTTCGCTTCCCATAATGCATTTATACTAAAATTATACTAAATCTCAGGTTGCTCTGTGGAAATATATTAGAGCTGATACAACAACCATCAGCCCAGGAAATAAGCACAAGCCATCCATTTCTGTTAGACACTGCTCACTGCTGCAGCAAGCAAAAATACCAGGGAAGGAAGATATCACAACACTGCAAAAATCCTTAATTTACACAATTTTTAATGCTTCTACCTGTTATTATTATTACTGTAAATAATATTTGTCTCATCTAGATATTAAGGCTGAATTTTTCCTTATTTCTTAACCAAAACAGATTGTTAAGATCATTCTCTATTCATAATTCCCAAAGAAAAGAAAAGAGGGGAAAAAAAAAAAGATTCAAACACATCTTGTAATATATTTTGGAAGTTTTCCCAATTAGTCAAAGATTTCCTCAATATAAATCTTCAGCCTTCTCAAAAAGGAGAACAACTGTAGGCTTTGTACGTATGTATCACATATAGAAAGCAGATTTTTAAATGTCTGTGCCAACATTATTTCAAAAGCCTACTCAGATCTCCTGAAGAAAAAAAAATATCTGCACCATAATTTCTCTATCTATTTCCTTTCTCCATTTCAGCTTGAATTGTAAGTAATAATTAAGAAGTATAGAACTATTTTTATGAAACACTCAATCTCCAGTAACAACTAGAGCCACTCTAGTTGCTTGCTGTCAAAGCTCCTTATTTGTGATATCTCAGCAAACTGTAGTGGAAATGATCACACAAAGAAGGTAATTATCATTTTTATTTTCCTCTAAATTATAAACAGGAACATGTTATTTCCTATTAAATAAGAATCTTTTAAGCATTTTCAGAAGTAATAAACCTCCAAAGATGTAAGCAGGGGTGTGAAACAAGGTGTAAACATCAACATCCTTCCCTCCAGAACATGTTTTCTAGAAGAGCATTTTTCAAAGTTACACGAGATATCAACGATGTCAGGCTTAGGCCCCAGAGCTTTAGCCCGCTATGCCTTTTACAGAACGAAAATTATTGTTACTTGTATGTACTGGGAAGAATTAAGAGCCTCAATTCACTTCAGGCGCTGCTTGCCAGACTTCCTGCAACCAGACTGTTATATTTTTTAGATGACACATTCTGTGGGTTTGAAGAAACATATACCTCAGGCAAACAGATCCATAAAGTAAAGCACAACTTCTCATCTCATTAGAGGACTGTATTTCAGGATCCAACCACATCTTCCTTCTGGCATGCCTTTTCTTAGGATAAATATCCACCTTCCCATCAGAACGAGACAAACAGTTCCTAAATGTGATTTTATTCAAATCAAAGATGGTCCCCACAGAAGTTCCAGCTACAAGCAGTACTTTTGGTATGAGAATGTTTGATTCTTTAAGAGCTGTTTGGCACATGGATGTGAGGAACAGATCACAGGAGGATGGTTTTTCTTAGTATATAAATATGGTGATTTAGAGTTAGCTATGTCTAATTTTCTTCCAAGCATTTCCAGCTAAGTTTTACTGAAGGAAGCAAATAGAGATGAAAAGATGAAAATTTCCTTTGCAATCTTCTCAGGACTTAGCTCCTCTATTTTTCTCCTTACCATTTATGAACAGATTTCGATTTGTGAGAAATAATGAATTAATTTTCCATTCAACATTCAAATTCTCCAGCCTGAATTCTCTCAGGCACCCTACACTGCTTTGCCCAACACCACTACATTAGCCTGACAGCCCTGGGAAGACCCACGTTGTACATAATGGCCCAGAGCAGCCAGTGGGTATCTTTAATTAGGCACTAAATATCCCTGTATCTGGTTGTGTCAGGATCAGAGGACTGAGGTCAGACATTCATCCCACAATGTTACACACACAGAGCTTGACTTATGTGCCACGTGGCTCAGCTGGCACTGAGCTACGCCTTCCACACAGGCCAACTGTACCAGACAATTCTAGGTCAACATTATCAAGCTTGCCAAAGCAATGAGAGTCTCAGTTAATATAAGATGTATTTCTTATTATCCCCTAAGAATGCACATTTCTAATTATCTTGGATCATATTTTCTACACTGCTTAATCAAAAGGTCCTTGTCTGAGTTGTATCTATTCATCATGCATGGCATTGCTTTACTTTTGATTTATATTCATATGATTACTGTTATGATTTTATATACATATATATAAAGCATAAATGTTTTACCAGCATAAACAGCACCATTACATGCTATATTTGTTACATGAAACAGTTTGTAAATGATTGCTAAGTGCTGCAAAGTTATATTTTCCTTTCCCTGAACAGAATCATGAAGTCCAAACATACACATGCAAAAATAAGGGTGCTGCCAAAGGTTTTAAATAAATACTGTACAGCACAAAATACTTGTTGCTGGCATCAGCTGTATTTTAGTTTTGTCTAAGGCTGTTAAAGCTTGTTTTTAAAAATATAACCAGTTTTAAAGGAATTAATCAATTTCCCAAAGGTCACTCCTGTGAAACAGTACTATGGCTACCATGAGGACATTAAACTCAAAAGATTCTTAAAGGATTTAACAATGAACCTTTATTACCGAAAAGTAATTTTTGTCTGTTAGTGTGATAATCTGAATATCAGACACATGTACACAAACACATCCATTCAGTGTGTTACACAAAATTTCCATAATCATCCCCTAAATTCTGTTCTCTTTTCAGAACAGGCAATTGTAAAAACACAATGGTAATTCAATTCCAAATTGTAATTTTGCTATCACAACACAAGGTAGTTCCAGACACAAACACAGAAAAGGCTATTTGTGCCTAATTATTATTAGCATATGCTTAGCATATTACCTACTGCTTGTAAGTGCTGAGTAACCTGTCAGACTATGTACAATTGCTAATTTAGCTAATTTCTATAGAGTATGTACAATTGCTAAATTAGGTAATCTCTATATGATTCAAGTACTTAATATCTAACTTCTTTACTGTGTGTTCTGTAAATCACATTATTGCCTATTAAAGAACGCTGTATAGTTGCTAGAGGTGGTAGCTAAAATTAAGAATTGTTTATTTAGTGCAGGAAATTAATGTAAAAGTTTTTAAAGGACAATACCACTGGACATATTTAGCTTATTGGAATGATTTTAAAGGATATTGAAACAAAGAGAGGAAAGTGTTTGTTTTATTTTGGTTTGGCTTCATATAAAAAAGGTTGAGGGATGAGCGTTACACTAATTACTTGAGATATTTAGTATAAAAAGTTTATTTTTTGAACTGCTGTGCATTTTTTAAAGTTAACTGTGCTATAAATCAAAACTGTATAATACATTTAAAGTGTCTAAACATGCTCTGAGTGCAGACTCTAAAAGAAGTTTTCCACAATCTATATGCTGAGCCAGACATAGGAATTGATCCCATTACTCTAAAGATTTGAGTTTAAAGGTGTGCTTTTCAGTCTGTCTGCCAGACCCAGCAACTTGCCAGGCAAACTAAATAATATGTGTACTGTACAGAACCCAATTAATACTTCACAGATACAAACTAGGATTAGTTTTAAATTAACTGTGCAGATTTTGCATCATCACTTGAGTCCTCTTGCTGGCTTTTCCCTGTGGAAAATGTGGGGAAGTGAAGGGAAGGAAGGCAGCAGACAAGCAATACTGTGGGGTCAGCGTGCCTGGCACCTGAGACAGCACCCAAAGCTCAGCTGTGGAATTACTCTAGTCACACAGCATGGGAATTTCTAGTTGAGCATCCCAACCACTCCAAACTATTTTACAAGTTTCCCACTTGAGAAGCAGAGATCCAGTCATCAATAGTCTTTTATTTCAAAGACAAAACTCTGTCCTTGTTTCCTGAATGTTCCCTTTGAAAGAGGGAATATCCTGTCTGAGAGACCCATACCAATCAATGTCCTAATTAGTTAGTATTCTTTCATTGAAAATGATTTTCATTTCAGAAATGTCGTTTCTTTAAAAATCAAAGCTACTCTGCAGAAATGCAGCACTTTCAAATAATTAAGGCCTGGCACGAATTAAGTCAGGGCCTGAAGCCTTAATGATTAAGGTACTTCCTGAGGATATGGGAGATCCAGGTTCAAACCTGGTCTGCCTGATTCAGACCAGGAATTCAAACCCCACAGTCTCTCATGTCCCCAGCAAATACTTCACTTCTTGTTCTTGAAAGTCAGCCCTTCCTTCATCAAGGGCTATCTATTTATACAGAGAGAGAGCAATGCCAATAGCAAATACTTTGAGTTTCATCCCTGGCCTGTTGTAGGCAACTATAGCCTTCAGAGGAGCCTGCAATATATTGACTGGGGCACCCACACAGAATGCTGAGAGCATTCAGCTGCCTAAATATGAAATTCCTGTCCCATTTCAAATATCTCAGTGTGAGATATCTCTTCTACAGGTATAACAGAGAGAGTTGCAGACCTGGAAGATGACCTGTGCCTGGCTGGGGTGATAGTGGAAGTCAGGTGAGAGGGTTTAAGGCATCTCCAATGGCACTAACTGGCTATGTTTAGGCAGCTAAATCCCGCTCTGAGTGTGTCATGTAACTGAGCAAGCCAGAAGCTTGAAGGTGCATTGCCAATGTCCTCTGGGAATAAAGTGAGTTGGCTGAATACTTGCTGCTTTGAATGAGCCTTCTCTCAAAATCTCAGCAGGTCTCAGTTACATTTCAGATAGAATTTTTTTTCTAGTTTTTTTCTAATGCTGAAAACTTTCTGAGATAGAAAAGCTATTGATTCTGGGAGGTCAAATAAGTCTGGAGATCGGTGGTCCAGAGTGGTCTCCTAGAATGGCTTTGTATAGGCAAGAAGGGAAGTTAATAGCAACACCCTGTTTCAGGGTAAGCTGTTAAATAATGTCAAGGTAGTTCTAAGGGAGAAATCAATCCTATACACTGTGGATCTGCAAGTTTTCTAGTCTACCCCAAACCAAAATACATCTGGTTTACTAGGTGAGGCTGCCTGTGTGTGCTAATAATAACTGTGTTGCATTGTCTGACTGGCATCTACACTCTGTTTTCTCCAGGAGAAAATTACCTAAAACAGTGTGTCCTTGAGGACAGAACTACTGTGAGCTCTCTATGGGAATCCTATAGTATAGTTTACTAGCACTTGTGTCATTCTATTTAATTTGCTATTTCTTCCTTACACCATGTGGGTAATAATCACAGCAAATTGATTCCCATGAGTTCCTTGGACAATTAAAGCTATTTGGTTATTGCCACCTGCCTGCTGTTTCCATTAATGCAATTTTCAAGACATTTTTTTTCCTTCCTGCTTTTCACCCCAGTAAATTCTCTGCCCAGCCTTGACACATTGCTGTGCTGCAATTAGAGCTAAAAGGCTGTGGAGGGCATCTGTCTGAAAGTGATCAGTCACTGCCAAATATTGCCTTATCATATGCAAATTTAGTTTTGAGAATTTAGGAAATTTAGCTTTTTATAAATAAACATTCTAAGGGAAATGTGTACCTAGTGGCATACTATTTTTCATCAGATCCTGGGTAGCCTTGCTGTTATTTATATCTCTCTGTAACCATTTTGCACTCATTAAATTTGTGGCATTTAACAAATTATCTGATATGTTCTAACTCCTCAGCTAAATACAGGTATGAGAGAGGAAAACATTTGTTATATTTTTTGTATGTGTGTGCTACTCCTGTTCGTCAAGTCTTTAACCTTTTCTTGGAATATTTTGTCTTTGCTGCTTTATTTCTCTAGTTCACTATCAGCCTTTTCAGATCTGCATTCTCAAATAATTGGTACCATATAAACATCTTGCGTTGAGATCTCTCTTTCTAAGATCCAACTGGCCACTAACTTTTATGAGAAGAAAGGCAAAAAGCAAGATAAAGTCATGGATCATAGAAGGAAAGACTAAAAGGGGAAGAATGAACTGAAAGGTCTCAGTCCCAGGTCTGTTAAGGAAAATTGAAGTTTTGTTTTATACAGCTGCTAGAACAAGAAGGAATCTGAAACTGATTCCAGCTTTTAAAAATGCAGTCAAATGGAACTAGATTTACTCATTAACCTTCTCTAATTGCTATGTTGGTTATAGTTAGATCACAGAATCACAGAATATTCTGAGTTAGAAGGGACCCTCAAGGTGAAAGAAGCAGCAGGAGTCACCATAAAACCCCTAATTTCGGAACCAATTTCTTAAAATTTGCTTTGATTATCTAATGTTCCACTAGATTTTAAACACCAGGGTAAAATTTCAAGTCTTTGTAGATCATTTTAAAGCTTAAGGGATTATCAAACCAGTCGTTTAAAGTGACATTTTCACTGTGCAAATATTTGTCTATTAAATAGGCTGTATGGCACAGAACCTGATCAGCCTTGGCAGTATTACAGGTTCTTCATACACTGCAAACCCCACTGTTTCCTCATAAAGCTGTCAAGTCCCAGTTTAATGAAACATATATAAATTCAATGATGTTAGCCATGTCTCAGCAAGCTAATTCATTTTGTTTTTTTCCTGTTGAGTTCCTCCTATTAGGACTTTTATCAATTTATCATTTTAGGAGCACCACAGCAGGTCTGCTCCTGGCACGAGAATACAGAGTTGAAGAATAAGTTTAACTTTCAAATAGCCAAAACATTTAGAAATATAAAAATACTTCATCTGACCATTATTATATTAACTCACAGACGATGAAAAATTAGGGAGCTTTAGTAAGAAGTGCCTCCAAAATGACCCTAAACCTTTCCTTGAGACTTCCTACTGCACCATGAATTCTTCCATGCCCTATACTACTTCATCTGTAATTAAAGCTGAGGGATTTCACTTCACATAACACCAGACTCAGGGTCTGAATGATCCAGAGGACTAATTTTCAAAGAATCCTTTCAGTTGGAAAAGATGTCTTAGATCTCTGAATCCAGCTGTTTTCCCAGCACTGCCAAGTCCACCACTAAACAATGTCCCCAAGTACCACACCTACACAGCCTTTAAATACTTCCAGGGATGGTGACTCCACCACTACCCTGGGCAGCCTGTTCCAATGCTTGGCAACCCTTTCTGTGAGGAAGCTTTCCCTGATACCCAACCTAAACCTGCCCTGGCATAACCTGAGACCCTTTCTTCTTGTTCTATCTCTTGTTTCTTGC
>JAWWLZ010000012.1:18195184-18209594 GCA_035041345.1 Poliocrania exsul
CCCACCCCATATTTGCTTTCCACAAATATTCTAGCATAAATACTTCTGAAACAAGTATCTTTAAATGAATATTGCAGAACAGATTTGAAAAGGAAATTTATATTTGCAATGGAAACATAAATTGAAACAACAAAGTTCATTCATTTGAAAGATACAAATACACAACGAAAACCTGAAAATTTCTAGACTGAATTTATGAAGAATGCATTAAATTTCCTTGAAGTTTCTGAACGGACACATTTAAACATCTGATGTAAACAACCAGTCTATTCCCAGAACAATTTGTAAGAGAAGTAAAAACCCAAAAATAATCCCATACATTAATTCTGTAAAGTTATTTACACAGTCCCATTTACGATTCTAGTTCAGTTTAATTACCTCCATAGAGAGTTTTGACTTAAAGAGAGAAACTTTGTAGAAAAAGACGCTTGCACATAATCACACTGTGCTTTTTCTTATTTTTTTGTCTCCAGTGGCCCATATGAACAAATGACAACTACTCTACACAGAACAGAAAACCCACTGACTAATGAAGGCAAAATGGGATAGCCTGTGTGCTCCAGTGCTGTAAGTATTTGGGAAGAGACCTAGCAGTGAGCTTCAGAGAGAAAACTGCTAGAACTGACCTTATTTTTCTGCTAGAAGTATGACTGAGTTAACAAAAACAAAAAAAAACAAAACAAAAAATATATCAGAGCCAGCAATAAATCTCCCCTCATTTTCCCTTACCCTTCAGGAGATCACTTTGATGGGAATTAGATAGCCCCCTGCAGGAAGCTCTTTAGTTCTTGTTAAGTCTTTGCACAGCATGTTTGGTGGAAAGGAGAGCTTATGTTTGATGCTGCTCGTCATTGTTGCTGCTGATTTTCTGAGGTTAAGAAACATCAGTCTGTTTGCACCCCTTTTGAGGGCTGCCAAAGTGAAGATCTCACTTGAGTTCCAAGCTTCTGACTGCTGTATTAGAGCACATCCCCTTAGGCAAATCTTAGTGCCAGGCTGCACAAGTTACACGTATCAAATGCACATGTGAGGACCCTCAGTAGGTGAAACTGCTCTTCCTCAAAGCAATAGCACGAGCTTGTGCTAACATTGGTTTAATTGCATTTCTGGATTGTATTTGAAAATCATCAGTGAAACCTTCTCCCCTTTTGGACCTGCTGCTATGACAACTATTACAGTATCTGCACCCAAAGGGGAATTCTTGTCCTCCAATAGAGACAGAACAGGTTTGTGGGCTGTTTTTTTGGGCATTTTGTTATTTCTAGAGTCTACAAAGACTATGAGTGTGTATACTTGTGCTACACAGATTAATAATGTGCTGCTATAACACAGTGCTTCACTAAAGACTGAGATGTAAGTCTCCTGTTTTATTTAAAGGTGCATCAGTGTTTCATTCCCCTGCAGTTTGCTGTGGTGTATTCAGGAACCAAGAATCCACACTGCAATTCCCCTGCCTTTTTCAGTAAAACACATTTTCTCCTGCTGGAGCTGTAACTGTGTTTACCTTTCAGTTCTTCCCTCCAACTTTTCCTGTATGGAGTCAACCGAGTTTTGTTCCCTGACCTCTTCTCCATTTGCTCTCTGGTTATAAGAGTGTTCAAACAAAATGACTCTCTCCAAGACTGTCATTACAAAACCAACCTTTGCCTCTTTGCTACTTTTACTTCCTTTCACACTTCTGAAAATTAGAGAGAACTGATAAAGTCTGAGTCACTTTTATCACTTATCAGAGGCTAAAAAAATTCACTCTTAATAAGACTTCACCACCTCCTTTGGTTTCCTATTTTCTCCCTTTACTCAAGTTGTCTTTGTATTAAGTGAAAAACTACTCTAAAGCTGTCCTTTATGTCTACCAGATCCTATTATGTCTACGCACAAGGGCAAAACTTCAGTGAAGCTGGATCTCTTCCTTTCCTGTCAGGGTCTGCTCTACTGTCCTTACCAAATTCAGTAGCTTATCATTGTGCACACAGGTACAGGAGCAATTTCCAGCCAGAAAAGTCTTATCCCACCTCCTCCTGGCATGGCACACCTTTGGGAAGGCTTTGCCTGCAGGCCCCAAGGGTCGTGGCTGCACGTGTGGAGCGGCTGCATGTGTAGTTCTTTAGGGCAGCGACATCTGTACCATGCCCAGCCACATTTTACCAGAAACACATCAGAGCAAAACCACTCAACTTTCCCCGTGCCTTCAGCTCCCATGGCAAGAAAATTCTGGCTGTCTCCATGGCTGGTGGCACAATTTCCCCATCCCTTATACAGCATACTCAGGTAACAGATCAACTTACAACTCTGCTCATCCATGCTCACAGGCACAGCAATTTCTCTTTCAGTAGCTCTTTGATCCATAGTCATCCTTAGCACCTAAATGTTAAGTGGCATTAAGACTTGGAGTCAGAAACATCAGTCTTCAGTGGGTTTGTGACCAGCTAGTCTCAAGTGTCTCTGTTTTTGCAGAGGATTTTTTAGTTCAAGGTTTCCTTTTCCTGCTAATTCTGATCAACTAAAAAAAAAAAAAAAAAAGAAAGAAAGAAAGAAAGAAACCAAAAACAAACCAAAAAACCAACCAAGCAAAAAACCCCCAAACAACCCAAAACAAACCACCACCCCCAACAATCCAGGATATGACTTACTATATACTCTGTGATTTCCCAGATCTATTCTTTTCCATGTATGGCTGGGAAATCAAGGTATTCTGTGATCAGATCGGTATTACCACCATTATTTACATTAACACGACTAAAACGCTCCACGCAACACCGCAGACCCCCCACGGACACACACTGATTTCACACACATTTTCCACACATTTCTATTGGCTCTGCTTGAGACCACATATTAAAACCCACCAATCTTCCCAGCACAGACTGATGAAAGCCTCAGTAGAAACAGCTGCATTCCACATGTGGTTTAGGTTAATGTCTCATCCTGAATGTTTAACTCTAGCTGGCCATGCTGCTTTTTAATATGCACAGTCCTCTTTATCTTCATATTAGAAGCAAGGCATTCCAGGCCTTAAAGCATAGAACACAATGAATCTGGTAAGTACTTCATTTCTAGAGTGTCCAAAACAACTTCTTTTATTGCATGTAACATGAAGAGAAATTCATGTTTGGTAAGTTGTAAGCACATAAACCAGTTGCATAGCACTGTTAAACAGTGTAAACAAACCCTGATCTGTCCACAAAGTAATACTTACTTTCAATAACAATGAAGCATTACCAAAAGTGAGTAGCATTGCACATTTTTTTTTCAGCTTTAGTATTAGAAAGAAAAGGAAAAAAAAATAAATAAAGTAGAATCTATCTCTCCTCCTGGATGGGCCAGAAGAAAAAAAGAGTCGTAGCTATTTACCAGGATCTGGAACATGCCTAAAAACCAATAGCCCTACATAAGTCAGAAAGTCCCTTAAGTGGGTAACATGAGTATAGAAGGTCCTTCTTTTTTCCCCCCTTGAACCTGGAATAAGGTTAAAGATCAGTAATAATCTTACAAAAGCAAGCCTACAGGTATATGTTTACAACTATATATATAGTTATATGTCCCTCCTGCATGAATGACTGTCACAGATAGAGACATCACTGCCACCTTGGTTTTTTTGGTGGTTATTTTTTTCCCCCCTGGAAGTGCACACTCCAGGCCAGAGAAGCCTTCTCTGCAGCTGATTTCACTGCAAGTTGTGCCAGCATCCTATGGACTGAAAGGTAACAACTTACAGCAATGACACAGGTTTAGGTACATGGTAACACTCAACACACTTTGGTTTGGACAATTCTTTCAGTAAGTCAATGAGATGAGAGGAAAAAAGAATGACCTTCTTGAACTTGCTAATTGTTAAGATTACATGACAGTGTTGAATAGGCTCTCAAGAAGATCCACCCTCCACCAAAACCAGTAGCAAGAGTCTCTGAGTCAGGATTACTGGCTCCAGTTTCTTCAGGTCTAAGACAATAATAACTTCAGCTGCTTAGCAGGAAGCCCCCTCCTACTCTCTATTTACTTGCAGGAGCTGGAACAGAAACCATCAAATGCCTTTCATGATTCCAGCTATTTTCTCTTCAATCTGAAATGACAGGCCTTATCACCTTAGAGGTTTGCATTGCAGTGAGCACTACATGTCCATTACACCTAATGCATAAGAGCTTTTCATTTCAAGAGGCTGCAAACCATTTTTTCCCTAATATTACCAACAATAACAGTAAAACATAAATGTCTAGACTGCGTGCAGATGAGAAGGGTAAGAAAACATTTTCCACCATTACAAAGTCAGCAGAAGGTAATGACACCAGTTTATGGCACCAGTGTCAAAGACATTCCACAGAGCAGGGCTTGGCTCCTACAATTAGCAAAAACACGTTTCATTGCACATTTATCTATGATGACTATAACATGGGCACCCATTATTGCTAGAGCTTTTCCATCCTAGTCTTTGTAGGTAGCTACTCATCTTCTATGAGTGGTTCACAAATCTCAAGGAAAAACAGAAACAGATTCAAACTAAACCTTGTACAAACTGGCAGCAACAGCAAGTAGACAGTGAGAGCACAAAGGAAGCCTCAATTTGAAATGGTTGTACTACAGCCACACTGAGTAGGGAGTGATGCCTGATCACATGGGGTATGCTGTGCCTCTGCTAGAAAAGCCTCGCAATGCAGTGATTCAGAAAGCCTCTTGCAGTGCATTCTCGGCCTTTCAAAAGGTAAAAAGCCACTCCAAGAAGAATCAATCATAGCCAGTAGTAACAATACTCCAGATTCCCTGGATCTTCTCAGATTTTGCTTTCACTAAAGCAAAAAACAATTAGTAAAAAAAGTTGTTTCACTTACCGTTTTTATGCCCCCTCTTCTCTCTTCCTTTTTTCTTTCTTTTTTTGCTTCAGGATATTTCTCTTCTAACTTATCCTCTTTTGAAAGGGAAGGAAAAGTCCAGGATGTTTGCTCAGATAGGATTCCTCACTCATTTTCACCTGTACCCTTCTCATACCATAGACCAGGAGTGGTCACTTAGGTCCCAATGGCTGTCTATTTGCACAGGTCTCCAGGCATGGACAGCAGGGAAGTACAGCAGAACTAGTCAGTGCTTCACCAGGATACTCCATGAACTCTTGGAGTTACAGCTCGGTGACTTCCTGATAAAGCTGCCAACTGCATTGGATGGCCTCAGAGGTTTTTTTATTCCATTAATTTGCCTAATTGTTTTTTCATGTGTTGTAATTAACATAGTGAATAGACAACAGGTGTGGCAAAAGGTCACCACTGATGACTATCCAACTCCTTGATGGGCAGAGGGAAAGAATTTAAGAAAAGCATTTTCTCTGTATCCCTACTTCCTATGTGGAAGAATGTATTAAGTCAGGCTCATTGCATCTTCCCCTTTTCTCTTCCTGTGAAGGTGCATAATAACTAAGGGCAGTCAGCCTTAAAGCCCAGGAAAAGGACGTGTCTGATTCTTAGCTGGTGCATACTTATGCATACTAAAACTAACTCCTGCTCAGTGGAATTATAGAAGGATTGAACCTTCAGCATCCCAAGGTCAGAGTTGCCAGCCAATGCCACCAAACTGTGAAACCCAATTCCCTGGAAACTCAAAACAGGACAGGTCACTCCCTAAGCTGTCAAAATTTACTTTATTGCTCTTTTAACAGCCAAAACAAGAAAGTGGCAGAGAACAAAGGGGAAACAGAAAGAAGTGATGTGATGAAGGGCTCCCAATGGACCTTTGCAAGCAAAAGAAGAAAGGCAAAAAGAGCAAGAGGTCACAAAAGTACATGTAATTAACATAATCAGTGTAAGAGTGGTGTCAGCAAATTAAAAATAGAGCGTTCATAACACCCAGAAAGTGTGCTCAGGGCAATACCATGAAGAGCAATAGGATATGAGATGTGTGCACCTTGAAATGCAGCTGAGGTGACAGGATTTCTAGTCACTGAAGAAAGTACACAGTGTATGAAAAAGTCTTTTAACTGGATTTCAATCATTAATAGTCAAACTAATCATTTTGCATAATTTTAAGCTATGCCAACATAAATTCTCAAGACATTTAAAGTCCCTCCCTCTTCCATCACCCTCCCTACACACTTGCCTTTCCAGAGACAACAGCACTCACCCATGGAGATAATTGTTCCAGGGAACTCTTCAAGGACAGGGACTAAATTTCCACATCAGTGGGAGCAGGGCTGGATTCTTCCAATCCTCCAGGCATTTGGTGAAGCAAAGCTTTGGGATGAAGAGCAATCCCAAGTCTGGAAATAAGGCAAATTATTTACCAGCATACAAGAGCACACAGCTATATCATGCAACACAATGTTTAGTGTTCAAAACCTGTGGGATCAAGCAGGATTGTCCATTGAGTTACCTTCCTTTCTTAGCCATTTCTACCTGGCTGCCATTGAGCTATCTGAGGAACACTCTAGTATGTTTTGAGTTTTTTCAAAGACTTCATAGCATTTGATTTGGAAACTAAAGTTGTTAGAATGTTTTAAAGTTTTATTAACCTCTACTATATCCATTAATTACATTATACTGCAAAACAAGTTTCCTTTCTTTGAAAAGAATCCTTGAAAATTACTGAAAAGAAATTCTTCAGAAAAACTTAACCTCTACAGAAATCAATTGCAAAGAAAAATTCAAAGAATGATACATGAAACACCCTTATCTCTGCTGCCATTCTCCCTCATCCTTCCTTGGATAGTAAATCAAAAACCTTTGCTCAAGAGGAAAACAGAAGACTAATGGGTAAAAAGCAATCAGATGCCTTCAAAGAACTAACGAAGATCAAGGGTCACGGAGAAAGTCCCCTTTCAGGCAAGGTCATATTTTACAAAAATTGAAGGAAGACCAATTTTCATCCAACTGTGGAGAAGCAGTGGAGTAGGTTTTTTTTGCTGCCTTATACTTCAGCTGTGGGACTGACTCCACCTGCATGTTGGTCCGGGAGCCCCACTGAACCCAGGATGGGTCGCAGCTCCTGCCTGAGCTACACTGCACTTTCACCTGGGCACATATCCATCAACTTTGGATTCCTCACGTGCTAGGCCTTGACAGGGCAAAGGTGGATCAAGCTGAGAAGTCTGAGCCACGTTCTGTTCCCTGAAGCTGTAAACTCTACAGTAGAATGGCTGCATAGGATGTAAAACACCCTCTGAACACCGCTGGCTTGGTTTGCCATGTAAAAATAAATTAAATTAGCAGCTCAATAAACTCAGTTGTAAACTGCAGTTGTTAAACCACTCTTGCCATAGGGGCAGCAGCCTCAGGGAGAGCCAGCCGAGCATTTCTTCACTGGATCCTTGGCACCCAGGAAACACGACAGACATTCCCTTCACAGGAAATAAGATGCCATTTCCCTCTCCCCACATTACTCCATAAAAAGGGCAGACGAAACTGTCCTCATTTTTCAAGACTGTCAAACCTCTAAAATTTCACCTCTGCATTTTCATCTGTTTCATATTCAAATTATAGTTTATTAATATTGGAGGAGGTGCTACTTCTAGATTCTATTGTTTTTTACCTGAAAGTCACCTTTTCCGTTCAGTCACAGAAAAAGTCTTCTCTAAGCTACCCCAAAGCTTTCTATTTCATCTTGTAATAGATCCCTAATCTGTTAACAAACTACAAAAAACCAAAACCTACACATACAGCCTTGAACCACAACATTTTGGATTTTCCAAGTTTATTAGGAAATAAGCCAGTCCTTGTTTCTATCACAGAGGCCAAGTACAGGAGACAAAGACTTAAAAGGGAGTTGGGTTTCTGTATTAGCCTGACTTTTCAAACAAAGAGGAGGCGTCCTGTGCTGCCATAGTGGGTATCCAGTGCCAGGAGGGGAGCCCTGCCTGGCAAGGCTGCCCTGCCTCCCTGCCTGCTCTCAGCCAGGGGATGAGCCACTTTCTCCTGGCTCCCTGCACAGCAAAGACAACAAACAACTCCCTCCCACTTTGCATATTCCAATCTAGCATTTCAAACAGAGCCCTTTGCTTTTTATCCTAAAGTGGTACTTGTTAAAGGAGCTGTGACCACTCAGGCTATTTCCTCTGAGGATGATAACGCTGCTGCAGAAGCTTCATTATTATGCTAATGGAGCACAGGCTGAGCAGCTTTCATAACTGCCACATTAAATCATCTACCAAGGGGAGGCCTCGAGAGCCATTTACACTGCACTGTATGCATATTAATGAAGCCAGGAGCAGCAGAATTGTTTTTGAAGCAATAGTCAGGTAAGATCAAAAAAAAAAAAAAAGAAAAAAAAGAAAAAAGGCATTATATCGAACGTTGAAAAAACTAGAGTTGGTTAAACTTTATAAAGGTTCAGTCCTGAGGCTCAGTTCTGTTGTCTGTAATTAGGGCTCAGTAACAGAACCAAGCAGAAACCTGCTGCAGCTGCAGTTGTGATGGAGGTCTCTGTTACACACTGCAATGGCTCCACAGTACCTGTGTTGGTAACACAGTCCCAGTCCTCAGCCAAACATACACAGGAGTATTTCTTTCCTCATCCTGCCCTCCTCATGCCCTGGCTCCCTCCCTCTTGCCCCAGGACACTCACTTGTGATGCAGCTACAGCAGATAATGCTACTACAAAATGAGATAAATACCTAACAGCACGCCTTCAGAGTAATTCCAACACATCCATCAAGAGCAAGGACATAAAAGCAAACAAGTGACATTTAGAGCGATCTTGGGCTGACAGCTGAATGCAGATATACTTTTCCCAAAAGATAAACCACATGGAAATCCCCCCAGATGAAGGTGGAGGATACAGGCAGGTTAGGCTGAAGAAATAGCAGGAGCAATAATCACAGCAGCTCACCTGCCCAGACAGTGTCACGCTGCTTTATTTCACATATGTTCCAGAAAATGTGTATTGTCAAGAGGAAGTTTAAGGGCAGAGCTGTGTCACTGACAGGAGCTGGGAGCTTTTCCCACTCTTATGAGAAAACTGCATAAAGGAGAGAGCTCAGTGGAAAATGAGGATGATGCTGGTGTTATTGAAGCAAAGTCAGGACCTTTTTATCAGATCACAGGTTTGTTTAGACAGTTAGGCATATTTTTAAATGATTTATAGGTGAATATTATGCACACTGTGGAAAGAACACACACTTTAGAAACCTGGCATCCCAGGAAATGTTTTACTTTACAATTCAAGCCGTGCACACTCTGCCATCACTGTGTTCTGTAATATCAACAATCCACTTCCCTATCTTGCTCCTGCTGCTCTCCTCCCCGGACATCTCCCCTGCAGACCCAAACAATGCCTGACAGCAATCCTTCATGTCCTCAGGACTTCACCTTCCAGCGCTCCCTCCACTCCTTCCCAACACTTCCAAAGGCATCCGATAAGAGAAAGGCAATGTTTACAAGAGCAAGAATTCACCTGGAACCAGAAAAGAATGACTTTTCTATGTGGTTAAGAAGCACTTATCCACTATCAGTTGAAACCCAAGAACATCAGCATCAAAATAAGTATTTTTATTATGAATGAAGAGATTTTTTGCATATTATTGCTGAAATAATACATTAAACCTTGCATAATAAATAAGTGCAAAAATTTGATAAAATTCAGTCACATAACCTTCCAAGTAAGTCTTTGCAAGCCTTTACCTGCCAAGAACTAGAGTCATGAAAGGCTGCAATAACTTTCTCCATCTTATGAGCAAAGAATGACTTGGGATAGAGTTGGCCTTCAGAATACTGACATTAGCCAAAGGGGAAAGCTCTGTACCGACCTAGCACAGTGCTGAAGAAAAGATAAGACATTGCTAGGAGATAGCTTACCCCGTCTCTCCCAGCTAAAAGATATTATTCTGTACTCCACCGTTCAAGTGACTTTTGAAGATCCCCAAATTGACTTTTTGGAGTACCTTCCTAGTCTTGTTTTTCAGTCATTTAAAAATGTTTCCTGCCCAAATGATTTATTTTTTGACAATACCTCACTCAACAACTGATGGTCATGTTTTCATAACAACTGCCCTACCTACTGAAAGCTGTAAAGTTTGTTTGACATTTTTGAGCCTTTTTCTCCAAATATTCCCTTTTCTGTCTCAGTTGTGTTGCCTGCATTGTAGGATACCTTATGACCACACAGAATTACACAGATCTAAGCTTAAATGGATCCTCCTGAATATTTCAATGCTGTTTTTTTGTTTTTGTTTTTTTTTGTTTTGGTCTCAGTAACTTAAAGCAAATAAGTTAAAGATAGGGTACAATCCTAAAGGAGATTAATTTGAGATCTGTTGGCCACAGACTGCTGTAGGTGCTTTTCTAAACTAACTCGGCAGATAAAGTGGCACATTTAAATACTGTAATGCCCATCATTCATGTCTCATGACATATTTCAAATACTTAACTTTAAAGGGAATCCAGTATATATTGCCCTTGAAAAGGAAAGAAAATATTTATGAGTATCTTGCAATTCAACAAGTAATAGTAATCTGATAATAGGTAGATGACAGACTAATGTAACACAATTATATAAATACTCCCACAAATCAGTGGCAGTATCACCTTAATTATGGGATATTATACATACGTATGTAAATAGATTTCTGTACTTCAGAAATGTACCAGCAAAACATAAGAAATGTTTTGAGTGACTGCCAAAAAGTTTAGTTTAGCAAATGGATAAAATATGTTTCATTTCAAGTATCTAATGGCAATTCAATTCCATGAGCTGCATTTGATTTGCTTCTTGTACACCTCACCCCCATTTTTTCCCAATTAGCTGTTCAGCTTCAAAAGCCTTGAGATACAGACTGATTTCTTGTATATGTTTATGTAGTATCTCTCAACAGCACCACAAAGCTTGCTCCTAAATGATGTCTGTTCATACCAATACAGTGCTATTATTGCTTATTATTGCTGCTGTTAATGACCATGGGAGAGATTCACATGTAACCATGTAAGAGGCACAAGGTAGCAGTGGATACCTGCTTACCTTGCATGCATTATGAGTGACAATTTCACAGGTTAATTTGCTTTCATTATCTAAGCAAGGCAAGTATGTGTTAGAAATGTGTTTGCTTGGCAGTCCCATGAAAGGGATTGCTTTGTGTTGTAAGCAAATTAATGAAACTTAACCTTTTAAATATGAACAGATGGCAGAAGAGACAGAAATTCCATTAGCTAATAAGAAAAAAAAGTGTACTCAACGAGGTAAAGTTCATAGTCAAGAATCTGTGTTCTTGTACACACACAGAGCTCAGGAGATACCCTGAGAGCTCTGAATGGTTTTGATTTGTACAAAAGCCCCAAAAGTCTTCATTCCTAACCTCTGAAAGCCTGACATTAAATTAAACTTGTATATGTGGTTTTGCTGGGGGCAGGATGAGGATGGAACCACTATATGTATTTGCTAAGATATTATTGACAGAGGGGACATTTCCCACTGCCAATACCCACAGATTCCACTTCATTGCTAGTCTGTGACTCACAAGGTCTTAAACCACTGTCTGTCTATTCCATTTTAAACACTATTTTATCCAAACCATTTAATGCCAATTAGATCCCTGCAACATGCTGGGTTTGCTCTGTGTCATTTCCTGTGTCTGCATTAGAAATGGTTTCTTCTCTTTCACTTCCCCAGAGCTGTTCTACACCCTATTACTGTGTCTTCCTGAAGGGATTTTTCTGGAAGGTCATGAAAGATTTCCATGCTGTCACTGCAGAGTTGTTCTCTCAAGTATCACAGCCACTGGGGTTAACTCAGCTAGCTGGAGCATTATGAGGGGGAATCAGGAGGGCTTCAGATTTTCATCTAAGGATGAAAGAGATGCAGCATTGTGTCAGATGTGCCTGTGGGACCAGCACCGCAACTGGCCCATCAGACTGAAGACTGAAGTGCAAGACACATCTGAGCCAGCAGGTAAGGCTGAACCACAGCTGGTCCTGCTTTTCCTCCATGAGACTGCACAGAACCAGAAGAGCCAAAATGCTCTCTGGAAGTAGCTTCTGATTCTTAGATAGATTCATCACACAGCAGTTAAGAAAGAAAAAACTCTTTCCTTCATTACAGAATAACTGTCTAATCTTTCCTACACTGTAGGGGACAGCTTTGGAGCTCCAAACTCCATAAGAGTTCCTATTTTGGATATCAGCCATCCTTACTTCTGTCTGGCAGGCAATGTCAGGGAAGAGAGGATAAACCTTCTCTTTCAGGCTTGAGACACCAGCCATCAGAAGCCAGCAGTGACATGGATAGAGACCCTTCAAGCTGAAAATCAAGTTGCTTTCCTCTGACAGGCTGCTAGAAATGCCACAGGCAGACAGACAGTCTAGGAGGGGGAATTTGCTCCCCTCCTCTCTTTCTTATCATCTGTAGCTCAAAGCCATCAACTAGACATATTGGGAGGAATATATAGCCTGTGTTTATCTTAAAATACAACACTTCTTGTAGCTCTACAGTTTGTTACTTCCAGTCAGAATGTTTGGAGTTTTTTTTTTAAATTATGTGGTTCAAATTGATTATGCTTCCTTGTATTGCTAATTAATCATCAGAGCAAATCAGCTGGCTCCTGGACTGCCATATAGAAGCTGATGTAAGACATTTACATATTCCATGGGAAAATCTCTGTTTATTAATGGACAGAACAAACCATATACCCAGGTTAGAGGAATATGCATGTGTGTAACAACACCTCCCAATTTTGAAAAGTGAGTTATTTCTCTGCAGGGACAGCTTAATACAATAGAGTGCATAGACCTGGACCTCTGCCAGCACCTGTCTGTTCAGGAATTTCATCCAGTTTAATAAGCTGCCACTCTCTGGATCTCAATTAACCAGACAAGCTGGTGCAATTGTAGAGAACTCGAAAATAAGAGAGAAAATTTCCCAGATTCTCCATCTGTAGGCCTTCTGTAAGCATGACACATACAAATAGAACTTAATATTGTAGGTGACATCCTTAAAATTATGGATTACAGTGAGGCAATGAGAAGCTAGTAGAGAAACATCAGCAGGAGGCCCCAGAACAAATGTTATTTTTCATGGCTTACTTCAATCATTGTCATCAGAAGTCGGCATCTATACTAAGCACCTTATTGATACCACTGCTCCAGTGGAATCTGAGATCTGCCAGCCCTGCTCACTGCTCCATGGATTAACCCCAGCTCCAAGTAGGCAGAAGGGTTCACCAGCATGAATCTAATTACAGGACTGAAGCCCACATTTATACAATGACAATTTAACCACCAGAATATAGATACACCAAAATGCTTGAATAGCACAGTAAATCATAACTTAATTTTCACTTTGTAAGAGTCACACAGGCCTTAAAAGGAATGGGACCAACAAATTCCTAAAGAAATGACAATGAAAATCCCACCATGTTTGCTGGGCAATTGTATTCTTTCAACATATTTTCCAACCCTACTACAGAAATTCAAAGCAGGGACAAAAGTTGGCAGTAAATTATTTTTGCTTGCACATGCAACCAAGAGATTCCTACTAAATGCCATTTGATGCACTTTATTTTATAATCATGACCTAAAATGCTGCTACCCGGCCCCATAAAGCAGGCTATCTTTTACTAGACTCATTATCTGTCTGGTCTGTTGAGACTAGATTCTCTTAGGATGGGACCTTTCAGTTTTTATTGGTATAATATAGCTGTTAACCAAGTTGGAGTGTTTACGTTTTATCATAATATTGCAGAATTTAGCATTTATTTACGGAGAAGTGTTGTCAAAAATTATATTGGCAAACACAGCTAGCAAAATTAATAACATTGTACATTTTTCACCTACTAAAAGATGTTTATTCTATTTCAATGCAAGGCATGTCAGAAGTACAAGTTATATTCATTAAGAACATTTGAGGATGGACTGTGGATTAGAAGTTGAAATCAGCGTGTTATACACCTTTATTTTTTTTTTCCAAACATATTATGGTAAATAGAAATCAGAATGTGTCTGATGATTTACACTAATCCTAAAACAATTTACTTCACCCCTGCTATATCATCCTACTCATGACTGTCCAAAGGACTTAGAAGATGCCTGGAGATGATGTAACCAGGTGTCAGTTTGCTGGTAAAATGTGGAAGGTACACATAAGCCAGGACGTGTTGCTGCTAGCAGGAGTGTTTAATCAACTTCTGCTGTTCTGTGGAGTCTTATCCCTGGGCAACTACAAACCACAAAAGCTGAGAGTGGAAGGCACTACCAGTGTGTAAGGCAAGCAAATAAGCAGCCAGGCTAAATTAGCATATAACAAGAAAACCACCAGATTGAAGATGGCAAGACAAAATACCTGCAGATGTCATATCTTAGCATCTCACTATTCAATAGGTCTATTCAGTTTTTAATTCTCTTCTGTGATGCCTAGTACAAACTGTGTAGTAGAAAGGCAATAGACATGATAAAACATAAACCACAGATCTGTAATTTACAAAACATTATAAACTATTTTTCAGTAACTACAT
>JAWWLZ010000012.1:18209694-18225498 GCA_035041345.1 Poliocrania exsul
TGAACTTTCTTTAAGAAGAGTAGTATATTAATTTTCTCTTATGTCTGTACCACTATTCTTGATACAAACAAACTGAGTTTTCTTCAAATGTTTTCCTCTCTTTCCAAGTGTTAGAAGTGCAGCAATATTTATGTCTCCCACCAATGTAATAACTCTTAAGATAGACAGAAAAATCATGAGCTTCCCAATTCTCTCCTTTTGCTTGATGTTCGGACTTTTTCCATTAAGTATGCCTCTGTCAACATTAGTACACCAGAGCCATATAATTCTTACACTCATCCCATGGAGGCCCCTCACATGAGCTTATCATACTCACTGACATGACATAACCCCATTCACGCTGCAGATCTTCACTGCTAGCCTGGGGTCAGGGTAAAATAAATTGCATCAGTGTTATTTGTGGGATCAATTGATTGCAAAGCCTAATACGGTTAAAGTCTAGGAGAATATGTGAATGCTCCAGACACAGGGCAATTCTTTGAAATCAATGATTGCTTGAAAGGCTTGATAACTAGAGGCTTTAGGCTGTTAACACCAGCTGGTCATTAAGTCCACACAAATTGTTATAGCTTTTATAACCTTTTCTTATCTAGAGAAAACAATTAAACATTTTAATTACATTACAGGGATGACAGAAGATAATTGGAGTTATCAGGAAATTATGCAGTCCTGTTAATGTGAGTTACTATGTCATTTCCATTGCTTACCAATGTACTTGCCACCTAGATAAAGTAAAAGTAACTTTCAATTATATCCATATTCAAACTACAAAGGTGGAAGAACACAGAATAAGTAACACTAAACCAAATGAATTATCATATTAAGCTGGTATTTTATAATCTTTAAGTATAGCCCTGGAGACAGGATATAATGAGAGAGCCTGAGTTTAAATAGTGTAGTTGTCACCCATGCAAATTACTTATTTTTTATACCTACCTTTATTTTAAAATTATGAAGTCCACAAAAGAATATACAAATTCTATGTCTATATATGTTTATATAACTTCTGCAAACTATCCTGCACGATTTACTTATAAAACTAGTAACACCAGTAGAAGACAACCTGCCAACAGTTGCTCTTTGTATTACTTAATAAAGCATTAGTCTACTTAGATCTGTTCTAGGTATGTGGGTTTTAAAAAGCTCCTAATTCCGCAATAGCAGCAGTTTCGTCCCATATTTCAGTACATCAGTTCTTCACTGGGATCAGTTATTAAGTGAGATTTGCAAAGGACTATGGGTATGTCTGAATAGGGAGCTTTGTACAGGATGACTTCAACCTGTTTCCAATACAAAGAGAATGTGGAAGAATGTACCCCTTCATTTTTTGTGCCATTCTTTTCTTGCATAAATTGCTAAGGCTGAACAGCAGGCACAACAGCAGTTGTATTAGTTCCCAGGGAATTCCTGGTCATGATGTGCCAGCCTGTTGGACTTTGAAGATTTACTGTTTTGCACTTAAGGGAAACATATAAGAAAATATTTACAAGTGCTCATTAGGGCTAAATTGTATCCTTATCCTGTGCAGATACCCTGGGAATTAAGAAAATTCTATAATGAGAATAGATGTAAGGCTGTCACACTTATGCAAGAACAGTCAGCTGGACACAGGAAGAATGAAGAACTATGCCACAAATACACTAAAGGGCCATGTTTGGTAGAAAGTGAAATGTGAGTCACCTTTATTATGGGCACAGTCATACAAGGATGTATAAACAGGAATATAGTCTGAAAATATTATGTTAACTAGCCTGTTCTCACCTCTAGGCCTGAGGAGGCTGCAACTGTAATACCGTGCCCAGGTTTTGTTCTTATACTTGATGCAGAACAGAGGCAACACAGAATTACAAATGCAACAAGATCTATGTTCCACCGTTACCAAATGATTTAAAAGGAAAGCCTGGCCTGTGGGAGATTTAGGCAGAGGACAGGATTACAGATCTCAGTTACAGAACGGATACATACAAGATTGTCATGTCCACAGCAGATAAAGCTGTAGTGGAGAAGCCTCAGATAGATCTAAAACATGGGAAAGGATTGTGCAGGTGTCTTACAGAGCGTGTAAGGAATGGCAGGCACAGGTGACCCTGCTATGAAGACAGTCATGAGGGACTCACCTACAGGGTTTAATATTACATTTTTTTAACAGAGTCCCACTTTAGTTCCTCACCGTATTGCCAGGAGCTGAAAGCCTCCATGATAATGTTTGTCAAGGAACAAAATGAGCAAAAAATCTGCATGGTGGCGTATGTGAGGCTAAAAGTCCACAATACTGACCAGTGATATGGCAGCTTGGAAAGGGGAAAGAACTGCAGTTTCATCCTGGCCAACACACCACAGTCAGTCATGGTCAGTCCTGATTTACCAAGACTTTTACTTCACTTAACAGAAAAACAAACAAGTCTCCTAGCTGGGGACTTGATCACCTCACAGGCTGTGTATATAAGCAGAAGTGGAACTGTAATACATGACTTGGCGTCACTTATGATACATCCTGAAAGCAATAAAACACTACTTTGAATGTGCATGACAGAAGAGCCAGAGATTCTAAATCTAGTTCAGGTCTGTGAGGTCAGGTCTTGCAAGCAAATCAGGATTTGTGACTCTGCTTGCAGGTCACACATATGAGGTTGCATCTTTCAGAATATAAATAACAGCATATAAACTCTGCAAGGGAAAACTTGGCACATCTGAATTTTATGATGGGGATGGATTCAAATTAAAGTCTGTAAGATTTATTTTGCAGGGATTTTTATGGCAACCACTTTATTTTGGTATAGTTTGTTTTCTCAATTTAAACCTGTCCAGAAGTCCATACATTACCTGCACATATAGAGGAAATATTTGGTTTGTCTCAGAGAAAGGGCTATTGAAGATGATGTGTTCTCCCTTACACAAAACCTCAAATTTATTTGTATTTTTCCATATTATCCAGTCATTTATCCCATCTTTTCTGAAGTTTGGCATTTTACACAGGCTGCACACATAAGTTTGTTTCCATTGAGTAACTTGACATTTGTATACCTATAAAACAAGCCAGAATCAGACCCAAAGGGCTTCAGCTCTTTTTCTAGATATCTCAGCAGACTGTCTCTAAACATAACAGTTCTATCTATGACAACAGCATAAATTCAACTGCCCTGATATCCCAAATTTCTTCCTACCAGGAAGGCACACATGCAGCCAGTTGCAGTGCTACATGCCATGAGATTCCCAAACTGATGGCTATTCTTTGTGGTGGTAGTTCACAGAAGCACTCTAATCCCTGACCTGATACTCTGCTCAAGAAAGGGCAAGGAAATCCAAGGAGCTTTGGTTACAGCTACACAAAATCTCAGATGGTTTCATGCAAAAATAGGCACAAGCTGTTCCTAAGGCAAATGCTAAATAAATCTTCCCAGCAAAGCTGCTCGTGTGGAAAAAATCTCATGTCTGTCTCTGAGTTCTACATTTAACTTCATATGACAACCTTAGCTGACTCATAACAAGCATTGCCTGCATGTCCAGCATCATTTGACCACAATAATTTGCTCACTTGCTTTTTTCAATTCTTTTCCCACAAGATGTACCATATGTAAAAGTTTCCAGTGTTTTTTCACAAGGTCTCTGTGCAAATGTAGCCGTGGGGTGCAATCCACCATATTAAACAACTTCCTGATCTACATGACAAGATACACTGGACAAAATGGTGCTATAAGAGAAGAATTATTTGAATATGAAAAGGGTTATAGCTCACCAGGGAATGCAGGAAAGAAGACAATGGCTATAATATCACTTATGATATTGAGAAAGTGGGACAATATTACAGTTATCTCCTTATAATGGCCCGCTTTTCTTAAGAAAACGAGCCTTTCAGAATATCTGATACAGATACTTAAACAGAAAATAAAGAATCCAGTTCCCTTTTTGTTTCCCCCCGTGTTTTTGGGTCTCTGTGTCCGCATTCTGTTTTTGGAGGGAACTTACATGTGTCCTCATACCAGCTTTGCAAAGGATGAGACATTCAAAAGGAATCAATGCACTTTCATTATGCAGGACACAGTTTAAGTTCTACTTAATTTAATGAAGAAATCCAGAGCACACTCCCTGAATATTTTATGAAACTCACTGCTGCATTTTGGAAGGTCAAGTCTGATGTACATCAAGAGCCCATAGGAGTGCAGGCCAAGAACTGCATCTTGATCTGAGACAGTTTGGGGTTTTTTTCTACTCACAGGGAAAAACATCCTGTATGTAAAGCATTTGTGCATTGAATTGCCTGAGCAAGTGGTGACAAATCTTTCAGGTGTTAAAATAAAGATGAAATAGGGCTATCAATAGAGCAGCCATAATCATGACAAAAATCGACTCAGCAGTTTTTGCTAGTTTAAAAACTATTTAAAATACTGGCATTCAGAATGGTATTTTTCATTTTTGGTTTTATGATGCATCTAAGGGAAATATGTGCTTCATATGAATTCATGGTTATTACACCACTGCTAGAACACTTTAGTGTGTGTCAGCATTCTCAGAGTGAACCTGGTACTACTAGATCTGTAACTTGTCCATAAAAATTTGCCCAGGAACCTGACATAAAAGGCGCATTATTGTAAGTTGGGGATGATCAAACATTTAACCTTAGATAAATAAAAAAATATTATTAATAATAACTGGACTTGGTCACTTTCTTGGAACACATAACCCAATACCAAGTGAAATAAATCAGCCATTTAGAATATCATCATAACCTTCTAATACTGAGATATTTTAAGACTTCCTTATTATGTAACAGCTTGTCAATCTTTTAAGAAAGGTGGTTTTGTAGTTTGTTATCTTGTGCCAGTTGCTTCCTAACTGAGTTCAGGACATACAGCTCTCATAGAGACATTCCTGTTTCCACATTTTAGATGAGACTTACAGCTCAGAGACTTGACAAGGGTCAGGAAGTGTGTGTCAGACTGCAAAATCAACCTTCTACCCTAAATCCTTAACCTTCACACCAATCAAAAGAACACCAGCCACATTCCGATCTCCTCATCAGGGTGAAGTTGTACCAAGAGCTTGGTTGTTTGTTTTTTATTAGGGTCTCTGAATTCTAAGTCTCTAGCAACTATCACTTCTATAACAACCAGACTAGAAGCCAACTGAAATAAAATATTCTGGGATTAATCCTACATCATCATGCATATCCCTTCAAAAGAAAAAAAATATTACAACATTTATATGGAGATTATTGTGACCCCACGTGTTCTGGATGGCTGTGAGCACTGGTGATTGTGCTATAAACCAAGATTGGATGTTGATATGCACTGAATGAATTTATGTTTTTGTCTGGGAGGGACTGAGTATCTTAATGATGATAAAAGCAGTTAGAAAATCAGCTTGCTGCCTTATTTCACAGTTTATAGCTTTGAAAGGAAAAAATATGATATCCCAAGCAATTTGCAAAGCACACAACCTAAATTTGAAAAAGAATAGAATTATTCTACTAATAAAGAGGAGAAACCACAATGTTAGATTACTAAGATTGGAAGGAAAAGGCAACATCAAAAATGCTGCTTCATTAGTCTTAATAAATGTAGGAAGTCATTGAAATCTAACAAGTCTCAGGCTTGATGTCATCTCCCTCATTAAGAGAGCACTCTGAGTCATTTGCTGGGGAACAGAGTAAGGGTTTTTTGCAAGTCCAATGTGTACAGTTTGGGTTGTTGCACTGTTTTGATACTGGCCATTTTGATAATGCAAAGCTTTATGATAATGATAAAGTAAGCTTTAACAATCATGTACCACTAACAATAATGTTTCTATAGAAGTGATTTAGACCATGCAACAGCATACAAAATGCACTAATGTATATTATTTTTTAAAAAATCTTAGCAAAGGATATTACTTGGGATCTAAGTGGGTAATTCCTTAGAGATACAGTCTCCAAGATAACAACTTAAACACCTGGTTCCCCATCATTTCTTTCCAGCAGTTCTTGTTTGTTTGCTTTATGTATTAAAGCATCACTTCAGTATAATTAAGTGCCACATCATATTCAATATCTACCGTACAGAAATAAAAACATCTCTATTATTAATCACCTTGAAAAGTGGAAAAGGTTCCTAACTGCTTTTATCTTTCAAACAACAGAAATTCCATATTTTAAATTAGTCTAGTTAACAGATATTAACAGTGTGACAGAAAGAAACAGGAAGATCCCTCCCCAAACTCCCACTCCACATTTATATGCCAGCTTCTAACACACAGGAAAATTACTATATAGTGTGCTATAACAAAGAAAAATATATATTATATATAACAATTATACACTCAGATTCCATTCTCCTTGATTCACTGCTTAAGCAGGAAGAGAAATTGGGGCTCAATTAGAAAGGTGCATCATAAGACAAGACATGGAGAGCCCCAGTCAGACCCTGAGAACAATTAATGCATGCCTTTATTTTCTCAGTAGAGGGGAGTGGTTCTGTATCATTTATCATGTGAGAGGCTCAGGACATTGTAGTTTAAAACAGCCAAATTAATCAGTGTACTGACAGCTCCTTTTTCCAACAAGATTTCTCCTCAGTTAGGTAAGTTCATTTTCAGATATTAAAACGTAATTTTAGTTTGAAGATGAACCTCAGACTTCTGTGATACCAAAGGTCACTGTAGTACATCCCATCCATACAATCCCATCTAGCCAATGCTTTTCCAGCACATGAATTTGGAACAGATTTCCAAAAGGAAGTGCTCCCTGGCTCAGACAGACAGTGACACTACAGGCCCTGGAGAAGGAGGGGGAGGCTCTTCACATCCTGAGCAGAGGATAGCTTTAAAAGGAACATTTTGTAGCCTTGGGAAGTGTTCAGGTCCCATGGTGTTGTATGCCATGGAACCAACATGGAAAAACTAACCAGGAATGCACAAATGCAGCTGTATTTAATATTTAATTGTTTCTACATACTAAAGATTTGTTTGTTACACTTTCTTTTTTCTTTTTTGAGTTTTAGTTTGTACACTTCTATTGGCTTTCTAAAAGACTAACATTCATTTCTAGGATGTTCATGATAGTGCTGCTAAAGGAATGTTCTGAGACCTCTTTCAAGACACCCAAACACTGGAGAATTAGGACAATAATCTGTATCTTCTAGGGCATTTCTGAGTGTAGGTAGTTCATGCAAATTAAGTTGCCAGTTTCTATTCCTCTACACAAACTCTTTGTTTTGGCAACCAGACATTGTTTCTGAGGACTTTCTTCCCTGAGCCTTCAAAGCACAAAGCAGCAGGAGTGGAAGCAAGTCTGGCCTCTGATCATTAACAAAGATCAGCTCTGATGGTTGCCTTCAGGCTCACAGCTTTCTCACCATGCTTGCCCCACCATCTCTTGTTAAATCGCTCCAATTTGCAACAGTACATTCATCTTCCTGGCTATTCCTGCCACTCCTGTGTGCATCAGGCTCTGGCAAACATTGCCACTGCACCAATGCCGCAGAAACAGGAGATTCTGGAGAGCTCAGAAACCACTACAGAATGACTGAGCTGAGAAAACTTCTTGCAGGCCAGTTGGCTTGGAATGGTTTTGCTGCCATGGTGCTCTCCAGCAGCCAGATACATCCTGGTACTGCTCTGACCGTCCTGGTGTATGGCTGGCTCAGGACAACCTGCCATACAACTGGTGTGACCCCACCTTTCAGCAGGAAAGATTCCAAATATCATGTTACATTTAGTTTAAATAGCCTATGATCATTTGCAAAGCTTTTCAGGTCAGAATGCTGCAGATAAAAGTGGCTGAAGATCCATGGCAAAATGTACTTTATCATGCCAAACTGTCACAGCGCTCATGTGAGGCTGAATAAAGTGGGGTATGAGAGAAACGTATCCTTAAATAAACTGTGATTCTTTGTCAGAGTCAATATCCCATGTGAAAGAGGGGAAAAGAGCCTTCCTCTAGCATCAAAGGATAAAATAAATAAAAGCAATTTCACAGGAGGCTCCACAGAGTTTATCTATAGTGAATCATACTCTGCAGCAGCCAGGCCCTCCTCTGTGCATGCAGGATCTGAGCCTTTGTACAAACTGAACTCATACAAAACAGATTTTAAAGCTAGTCATTCCCTGAGTTCCTTGGTTCACTGAGATGTGGCATCTCACACATCCATCCAGATAAACTGTTCTGAGAGAAATAGCATTGCTGTACTTTAACATTAGGGATTTGAAAGTGCAATTCCTTAAAAAATGGTCATTCAACCTATCATTTCCACATACATCCACTCTCCAGTGTAAACCCCTAATGATACATAACTGGGAAGTGTTTACCTTACTTTTACAAAGCTGAAAGCAGACCTAAAGTGCACTGTGACCAATCACACTAAAAAGATGCATCATCTTTTTAAAAAGGGCAGCTGAAGCAAATTATTCAGATTGTGTACTGGTTCAGAATTTCCTGCACAGAAGTCATTGGAATTTATTTGTAAAAGAACAGCACAATTGAAAATACCATGACATAAAACAAACACTGTTGGCAGACCATCCAGAGTGGAGGTTTGAGGTTTTTATTCACTCCAAAGCATCTCTCAATGTCTAAGAGTACTGCAACCCACACAGCTTTCTAAGAACATCCAAGAAACCCCAGATTTTTATCATCTGTCTAGCAGCCAAACTGACCTCCAAGGTACTATGAATGGCTTTACCCAAAGAAAGTGCAATACTGAAGGAATCCTGACTTAAATTGTTTTCAAGGCAACTTCACACACAGAGGAGAAGAAAGTCATGAACACAAACTGGGGAAAATAATAATGCCTCTGGATTTGTTGCCTTGACTTTTAATTTTGTTAGGATGCTAATGTATAAAGGGTTAGAAGAAAATAAAAGCCGTGTATCAGATGCACTGGAGAGGAAATTTCATTTGGGATGTTGCAGAATATGCTCAGCAAGCCAGAGAAACTAAGCTTTAGGGCTGTATCTGCCTGTATAAGACCTGGATTCAGCATTACATCCCTGTTTGACAAAACACCTCAACACAGGCTTAAAGGTAAGCACAGGCTTAACTTTCATTGAAGACAAGATAGATTTTTTAAGATGTCAATCACTAGAGAAGCTAAAGGTTTTTAGTTCAAATATCCCAATTCTCACCTGCAGACAGCAGGACTGCTGTAAGAGAGAACAATTTTCTGTAACATACCTCACTATTTGAAGAAAACAGTTATTACAATTTTCAAACCCTGAAGTCAGGTATTTAATTCCCAAGCTAGGGACATAAATAATAAAACTGTATGACTTTCAGACATGCTGAGTTCCCACTGATTTTAATGAGAGCAGTTACACGTTCAGATCCTCTTGAAAGAAAGATTGTTTAGATATCCAAGTATGAATGAAGAAGCTTGACTTTCAGATGGAAACTGCTTTTATAGGAGCCAGTTGGAGGTTTTTATTTTGCACTGTACATGGCTGATTAGGGACTCTGGCTCTGAGTGATTAGCAACCAGCTGTCACACAGGAAGAGCCATGCTTTTGTTAACAGTGTGGTGATATCTGAGGTAGAGACATTGCCATCCAGCTACTAATGGTGAAATTAAAACATATGCAGTTTAAACTGATATTCTTCCACTAACAGCTCCATACACACAAGGATTTTTTTTAATGAGATGACAAGAAAACTACATCTCGAGCAAGGTGCTCATAACACCATGGTTGTGGGTTTGATCCCAGTATGGGCCATTCACTTAAGAGTTGGACTCAATGATCCTTGTGAGTCCCTTCCAACTCAGAATATTCTGTGATTCACAGGCATGCCAGGAGCAAGACATATTTCACTGTTCCTCATTTGCTATGCAACTTCTAATACACATCTGACCAAATCTATCATAAGATCTTGAAATCTTTGAATAGTCAAAGTGTTACATAATTTGGCCAGCAAATTCCAGAAAGTCATTGCCATTTAACCCTTCAGTTTTATTTCCAAGGTGACAGTTTGAAGAGATACACAAACTGTTTGAGCCCTGGTTTTGTTAACGTCTTGAAGTTTGGTAGGTGTGAGACTCCAGCTATTAAGCACTAATCCATACAACATTGATCACCACCTCCAGTGCCTTGTTTTGTCAATACATTCAGTGGTGAAGGCACAATTAAAATACTGTGCAGTGCTTTGGAAGAGATTCTTCTGCTGTGTCTGGGATACAGCTGAGAGGAAGTAGCTGCTTATTGGCACTCACGCTATTAAAATAATGTGTGTGGCACAATCTGTCATCTATGTTAGACATTAAGCAGTCTCTAATATCAATTACCAATTAAGAGCTGACAAACAAATTTTTGTGATTAGCAGACCAGTGAAATTACAGTCTGCTGGTAAGGAAAAATCTCCCCTCCTTTTCTAGACTTACTCTGCCAGCACATTCTCAAACAAAGAGAAAGAAATTCAATTGTTTGAGAGAAGCCTCTGGAAAACCAGGGTAAGAAATTCTCCCTGTGATTTTCAGATGTTTTTTCCAGGTTTTTTACTGTACAAGATCCTCACATTTCCCAGTGCCACATTACATTCATTAGTGTAAACAACGTGATGGGTAAGATCATATCACTAAATCAACAGGCAAGGAAAAAATTCATATTGCTGGCAGACTCTAGATACCTGCTCATTCCTTTCAGGAAAGTAATGCTCATTACTTTCAGCAAATTGCTCATGAGGACACAGCACAGGTTTTTCAAGAAACTGTTTATTTAAGTGCTTAATGGATATTTCTGTCACACAAGGCCAAGAAGAGTCACATCAAAACCTCTGACACATCACCCAGTGCTATTTTATATTTTAAGAAATTTGGCACACATCACACTACAGAGCACGGCATTATTAAGTGTCGTTCCAGGACACAGGATAATCAATCAGAAAGATCCTTTGGGATCAAAGAAAATTGAATAACTGACATTTCTGCATGAACAGAAGTACGGCGGGGTGAAGAAGTTGCCATTTGAGGAACAAACTGTTCAAAGAAGCTTAATTATTTCTCATTCCCTTTTTCTCTTCATAAACAATCCTAGTTGTGCTGTATATGGGTCTCACATTCACAGCCCTTCCTCTGCTCAGTGCCTGGATTTCTCACCGTCTACACTGTGAGTCCTGGAAAGTCATAAAACATAGCAAAGTTTTCTGTTAAGAATCTGATCATGTTATTCAGACCATTTGGCCTTGGGCTTTCATTCATTACATCAAATGAAATGCTACGAAATACTATGAAAGCCAGTAAAGAAGGGGCTAGGGAATCTCCTTGGGTCACTCAGTCACTTCCCACCCCTTCCCCTCTCCCTCTGTCCTGGGCCAGGCTCCTCTCCCACATCAGTCTGTATGCACTTAAACAAAATGCAGACTGATGAAGTATGTTGTGGTAAGAGAAATCCCCTTTGGAAAAAAAAAAAAAAAAGAAAGAAAGAAAGAAAGAAAGAAAAACTATTTACCTGAAACAATACAAACCTATTCTGATGGTTATAAATAGTCACTGGAAAAATGACTTTTCTGACCCAGTATATCAAACCCAGCATTTCTGTTTGGCATAGACTTGGCCAATTAATTCAGAAGCAGTCCAAGCTGGGAGAAGTACATGTCTATCACACACATAATGGCTCTTAGTTCTCTACACTGAAATAATTTATGAATACCAAGAGGACTAGATTCTGCAACCAAGGTTCAGGAAAAGGCATATTACAATATATTTTATAACTTCTTTAATTCTTTTATTTCTTTAGCTGAATGTATCCTTTTGGTGATTTCTCAAGTATTTTACAAGCCTACAATCCCTGGGCAAACTATCCACATCAAAGAGGCAGCTCTTGAACAAAAGAAGTCATCAAAGAAGCATGGGTACACTTGGGTAAAGACAACATTTTCCTGGTACACCATTTGAAAACAAAATATACACACAAATCTCCATTGAATTTGTGACATATTTAAAATATACCACTACCAGCAATTCTCACCAGCATTTCTCCAGAATGTCTCCTGTCTCACATCTCAGAATGCAGCTTGGCTGAGGATAAAAACCACATTTTATAGGTGGTGTTTAATTCAGTCCTGTGTAAGCAATGACATGACCTCTGCTGCACAGACAGGAAAGGGATTTTTGAAACCAACTAACCTTAATTACTTTCGATTTACTAAACACATAAGCTAGCAGCAGGATGTTTAAAACTGACAAAATTAGTAGCTCTCTTTTAATTATCTTTAACTACATAGCCAGCTAAGGAGGTATCTTTAGAAGCAAATGAATGAATTAGGCTTATAAATCCCATGGGAGGCTGGGTTTCACTAGGACATCCATTCCTTTAATAGGATGCATATAGCAAGATTCCATGCAGCAGCTGCTGAAAACTCTAACTTCAGATGTAGTTACCTGGCTGACCATGCCAAGGTGAAGTCAGAAAGGATCTGGTATAAATGAGCAGAAGGGTTGGGGAACAACCCAGTCAGAGAAGCAAATGCCTGTTGTGGAGCAGGTAAAGCTTCCCTAGGGAAGCCTTGTTCTAACAGCAGCCTGCTGATAACTACATGGCTTTTGTTCACAGTGCCTTGGCCTCACTGGACAGATCCTAAAGCCAGCATTTCCCTGGGGGAACAAGTGGTATCATTAAGTTCCTTAACCGAAGGAGTATCATATGCCAATAAGGCCTTACACTGGTTTTCTCCTTGCATCTTTCTCTCCATATCACGTCTATGAGGAAAATCAAAAGGCTTTTTTCCTCTTTGGGAATGAGTAGAGATT
This sequence comes from Poliocrania exsul, assembly GCA_035041345.1. Classification (NCBI taxonomy): domain Eukaryota; kingdom Metazoa; phylum Chordata; class Aves; order Passeriformes; family Thamnophilidae; genus Poliocrania; species Poliocrania exsul. The sequence continues at coordinate 18,222,405 of JAWWLZ010000012.1, forward strand.
AGGTTTGTGAACTGCAGCATGCAAACAATGGGACTATTCAAGAGTTCTATTATGTTCACGACCTAAGGTACATGCACAATGACATTAACCTATTTACCAGAAGGTCTATATACTAATACAGTAACACATGCCATCTTCCTGAAAACACACTTTGACTTGGGAATATTTCAAGCCAAACACAAGAGTCCTTCCCTTATGGCACACCCAGGCCTACATCCATATTCCTCCCAGCATCAGTCACAATTTGGGCTGAAGAGCAAACACAGAAACGGCATCTTCAGAACTCCTGCAGAAGAGCAGGTACATGAGAAGGATTCATGAGCAGCACAGGGTTTGGGGCAAGAAACTGCATCTTGCTCACACACTTCTAGAGGGAGTCACAGTTTCTAGTAAGGTCCTATCTTCCCTCTTCTCAATTTCATCCCAAAGACCCCCAGTTCTCTTAAAGAGCCAGAGCAAAAGAGTAGTTCAAGGAGAGCTCTTAAGCAGCAGTCACACTGTGTAACCTGTCTGGAGGTTTACCAGTACAGTTCAAAGGGCATGAAAGGGACCTTGATTCTTTGAAGTACAGCTCCCCATGGTGTTTCTTCCCATAAAGAGCAAAACATATGCCATAAAACTTTATGCTCAAACTTACAGGAATCTGGCTGAGAGCCTGGGAGCTCAAGGAAACTAATTAGTCCAAACCACCCTGTGGTCCCCTGTTCCTCCCATCCAAACAGTAGCAAACACAACAGAAGTTAAAAAGCTTTAATAAAAGTTCAGCCAGACCACAAGACACCCATTCCTCTTTACACAGTTGTGGTTTTTCTTTCTTTAAAAAAGACACTACAAGAGTAAGAAAATAGGCTCTAGCCAAAGCATATTTTTCTAATGTATGGGAAATAACCAGTGATATATTGGGGGGAAAGAACAGATTTCAGTTATTTTTGTATAAACCTGTATGTACTGTTAGAGCAAGTGGAATATTTCATTGCTGTTTTCCTGGGTATTCAGTAACATTACATACACTTAACTAGAAAACAAAAAAGGTCAGAGGAACAGAACAGGCACACAGAGCAGACAAGGGCAAATTAGCAGACTTGTTCACAACAGCTGGGACATTTACATAACTACATGAGAGATACTGTGGTCAGGAATTGCAAAAATAATTGATTCCAACAAGAGATGTTACAGCAACACCAAAAGTGCTTTGCTGAGGAGGTTATGAAGCTGATGAAGGCAGGCACTAATCCAACAATCTGCCTGCCCAAACTGCACTATTAAGTTATGATAATGCTGACATTTCCACGGAGTGAGAAACACAGAGTTAAACAGATTGACTGTGTTCTCTCACCTGGGTACGTATGCCACTGTACAGCCTGAAAACTGAAATTCCGCTCTCTGTAAGCACAGAGCAGGATGCTCTGACTGCCAATGCAGACACTAAGGCACACTAAGAGTAGGTTATTTCAGTAACTGGGACTAAGTCAGGCATGGAATTTCAGTATTTACTACTTTGAAGGGAGGAGGAAGAGAAAAAGTGACCAATCATCATTTCCATTTTTACCCCTAACTCATATTTTCCCAACCCTCTTGTTGTCTTATTTTACACTGTGTAGATGAGCTGGCAGGGCCAGTTTGTGTAGCTTCAAATGCACTTTTACAAACTGTGACACCCACACAAATGAGCTCCTGTCTTACCTGATAGCTTCACTCATCTTCCAGAACCATACCATGAGGTTTCCCCTATGTCAAGATCCCCCACATGCCAGAAGCAAACAGCTAATTATGTCTGTGCCTTGTAGGCTTCAAGAAAGCAGAGAGCCCAAGGACTGTACCATGCCTGGGTTTGCCAATCCTGCCCAAAGGCACCCAGCTGTAATGCATAGCCCAGCGTGCCTGGGCACGAGTCCCACCTTTCTACAGGATCCTCACAACTCCTGCTCTTAGAGCACTTTTCTACACCAACAAGAATAAACTTAAGGGGTTATGTTTGAATGTGATCACTATCTAGCCCAGTCAGGCTTTGCCCTGGCTACTTAATCTTGGGAGACAGCTATTCTAATCAAAAGAGAAAGGAAAGGATGACTAAGGACAGCAGCTAACAGATCTATGGACAAACTATATCCTGACACCTTTCAGTTGCAGAAAGCTTTCAGTTTGCTCTGGATAGTCATATCAAATGAAGAAAAGTCACAAGATCTCGGTTATGTTAAACAGGCAACAAAAATACCTCAGTGTATGACCTGATGATCATGAAAAAAAGGTCTTACAAGATGCTATGAAATTGCTCAGTAATGAGATAAAGTGGTGGCAGGTACAACCTACCCTAATGTGCTTCGTTCTCTGCAAAGATGAAAGCTTTTGAGATCACTTTGCACAGGGGCTGAAAACCTGACCCGACTGCCCAGTTCAAAAACCCAGCCTTGCCTATGCAAATCCTTATCTGCATCATATTCAGTTTCATACAACTAAAGTCACAGACACCCCTGTGACCACTCTGATTGGCAAGGGCTAATGAGATGAATGTTTGTGGGCTAAGGACCTGAGAGCACAAACATCCACATCCTCTCAGTCATTTCACTTTTTGTGAGAAAGAAAGAGCAATTTGCAAAGTAATACACTTACTGCACTGTGATTTGAATTTGCATAATAAAAGCATTTGCCTTTTAAAGCATATATTAATCCTTAGAAGGGAGAGCAAGAGAATGTTCTAATATAATTCAGGATAGCTAGACACAGTTCCATTATTTTAATTTACATTTTATTGGGTTTTTGCTTTGGTAAAGAAACACATGTTATAACTAATTACAGTGTTAATTACTGCCTGATTCTATCTTTTATTACTGCTAAAATTTCTATTAAGGGAATGAAAGAAACTAATAGGATCATTAAAAGATCAATAGGAAATATTGCTTACATAGAAGTTGCAATGTATAAACTTCAACTCAATGGTTAGAATCAAAAGAATTCCTTGGAAACAGAGAATTATGCATTCATTCCACTTAGGAAAGAACATGAACTGATTTAAAGGATATCCACAAGAAAAATTCCTTTTAATTTCACTCCTCTGAGAGCAATAGGCAAACAAAAACCACAACAAAGCTATGAT
>JAWWLZ010000012.1:18225598-18236448 GCA_035041345.1 Poliocrania exsul
AAATTATTTTGCTTAAAGTCATGACTCTGCTTGAAGTGGTTAATCCAGCATGAATGTAACATATAGAAACATTAATATAGTCAGTACCTTTTCCCATATGACAGCACCGACTTTTCTTACTTTGGCTGCCAGAGTGAAAAGTAAAGGTGTACTGACATAATCAATGGTAGAATTAGAGTAGGATAACTTCTCAACTTTTTTATTAATTATTTAGAGCAGGATAATTTCTGTACTTGCTCATTAATAATTTTAATAATTTTAAAACCTCCAGTATCAACTCACAGAAAGAATAAGGAGAAAATATAGGAAATGCATTTCAAACACAGTTCATGTAGATTCAGTACCTGCCCTGTGACAGAAAGAAAAACGAAGTGGACAATGGGTACAAACCCACTGATGGGTTTGTACCCATTGAATGATGCAGGTGCCCAAAATTAAAATCAAGAAACTTCTAGACCTGTTCTGAACATTACCACCAAAAAATATCTCTCTTTCACTTTTCTGGTTCTGCAGTGAACTCTGCTATGTTGTCTTTCTTCAAAAGTCTTTGAAAAAGCAACTATGTCCACAGAGAGTTAGCTTAGGTCTAAACAAGGTTTTCAAGGTAAAGCAGTGTCACATGAACACAGTCTACTTCCAGTGGAGGTCAACTGAAACCAAAAGGTGCCAGCACTGATGCCGTAGGTCTGTATAGAGCCAATTTACAGGTCTTCCTGAGAGTCAGAGTATGATAAGGATAGGATAGAAAGAGTCCTCCAGAGGGTGTAAAGCCTGATCTGGCTGCAGTAGCACCTGCATTTAATAAGCATTCTTGTGGGTCAGAATACTGCAAGAACAAGAGGAAAAAATTCCAGTGGCCCTCCAGGAGCCAAAGTGGAGGCAGCAGGGGCTGAGCTGGATTAAGTGTTGTGAAGGCAGCTCTCAAATGCCTCCCCAGAGCCTCTTCTGATGGCTTCTATTCAAGCTTTCTCCCTACCTCAAACTGGAGAGTATACAAATCTTGAGCACAGAAGTGGAAAAAAACAAAACAAAACAAACAAACAAACAAAAACACCAAAACCCCCACCAAACTAAAAACTTCTCAATACACATATGAGCAGACTCAGAAAGTTCAAGCATTCGATGGTGAAATGGACTGAGATAGAATTAGCATCATCAGCAATAGAAACAGAAGTCCTTATGCTTCTGCTACTAAGAGTTTGGCAATTCTGCCGTTTTAAAAGAAAGACATGATTAAAGAGATGCTGCAAGCTAGTGCCCACAGTTTATAAAAATGCAACCAGACTGTGGTGATAGTCAACAGCAAACTTGATTTCAAATGCGTAAAAACTGATTTGAGATTAGAGTGAATTTTCTCTAAGAGTGTTATAACTCTGTACTTCCCACAAGGAACTAGGAAAACAGAGTCTTCCTGCTCAAAGAAGGATTATTACTTCAAGTTGAAGAACTCCAATGTTCTCAAATATATATATATATATATATATATATATTCTATGGCCAAGTAAACTAATAATAATGCATATTTTAGAAAGGCAAGTCACATCCATAGAAAGGTGGCACACAGCTGACAACTCCTTAATCATCAGATCCTCAAAACTATACCCAATAAAATTCATAAGACTGCAAAAAAGGTGAAAGAAGATATTACTGTCACAAACCTACCAGACTGAAAGCTTATACTGAGTGAAAATAGGAAAAAAAAACCCTAGCAAATTTTACTTTTTTGCTCCATCTGTAGAATAAAAACTTTCCAAAGTACATCATATATGAAGCACTGAGATATCCTGAATTGTGTACTTTTTCACTTGAAAAATTTATCTGCATGGACGATGTAACGATGTAGATGTTTTGATTTACAATGAGAGTTGTTGCCTCTTTTAAAATAGATTCATTGTAAATACATACTGAATTTCAGTAATTTTTATTTGAAATTTCTATTTGAATTTCAAAAAAGACTGCTGCCTTCTTTCCTGAACAGTTGCCATTTTTTAAATATTATGTGACAGACAATCTGGAAAGCAATACTTAAAATCATATTTTGCAGTAAATTATGCTTTTCAGAGGTCAATGGGATGCTTTTCACAAAGCTCTGATTGGAATCATCTTCTTTTATACATTCTCTGTTCTTATAGTGTTTCTTCTCATATCATATTTAAAAACAAATACTGTTTTCTGATTGCAGATTATAAAGCAGACCAAAAATGCAACATAAGGAGTCAATTAGAAGAAATCCGTATCTGATTAACCTGAAGCCAGTAAAGAAGTTTACCAGAAAACAGATTGGTTTGAAAACAAAAAATACACAAGTCGGACAGTCTCCAAGCATCTCTTTTGGCCAATCACACCACCAGAAAATGGAAACACAATGTTCTGATTTTAAAATTATATACTTTTCTGAACCTCTGCTCCAAAGAGACATTATATGGTCTAAAACTATGCTGAAGGTAACACAGTAGGACACAGTTCATAGATGTCTCACAAGACTTTTCATCAAAGGAAAATGACCTTGTTCTAAGTGCAATCCTCACTTGGCAACAAGGCACTAGCAGGTGTGAATTCAGCAAAGACTGTCCCAAACACATTTGTTACTCTTGTTTACACTCACTGTTTCCATGCAGAATCTGCTCCTCCCAACACTGCCCTTGTTTATAAGAAGCAAGCAAATTATTTGCTTCTGCGTGCAGCTCTGAGACATCTGCTTTCTTCTTTTGTTGCAGTATCTTTTTTTCTTTTCAGGATTCAGTTGCCTGGAATGAAGACAGGATCTGGTATCAATCAAACCAGTAGATTCATTTACTCCAATAATAATTCTAAGGGGCGGGGGAGCAGGTGGAGGACAGTGTGATGGGGGTTGCTTCAGTATCATGCAGAATTTCAGGTAACACTCTGCTAGTACTAATCTGCTAATATTTTGTCATTGTCTAAACAGTACTTCTATAAATCCTTTAGTTTCTAGTAACAAAGAGCATACATATGCATTGAGTGAACACTTAAAATTATGACCATGATTGCACTTCAACCTCTTTCTATTTCCTTGCATGTGCAGGATCACTTGGCCAGTCTCTTCATAGTTACAGATAACATATTGAAGGCTCTATGAAGGTAAAGATTTCTTGACCATATGCTTTTTGTTTTTATGGATTTTAGCTGTTACCTCTGGGTTTGGTTTTCATTTTGTTCCACATTTTGATTAGTCAGGGACTTCCCCTCCTGTACTGACTTCCATGCACTGGCAACTCATTTTCCCTGATCTCATCCAGTAACTAAAGTCCAGGGGTACAAGCATGGCACCAAACGCTTCCCTGCCATGAACTGGCAGCAGTTATAGGTGTTGCCCTGCAGAAGGAAGCCAATAATGTTTTGCTTCAGACTATGTTTACATTTTTTTCAACAAAAAAGATATAAAAGGAGATTAAAACTGGGCATGACATGGTCCACAATTCATCTGCACTAATGTCAGTATCAAGAGTTTTCATTTCTGAGTGATGCTCATGGCTGGGTAGCTATTTTTAAGTCTTGTTTTGTTTTTGAGTTTATGTGAATTGCAGAGACAGTGTTTTTCCAAGATGATGATTCAATATAGTGGATAATGCATTTTAACTACATAAATTTTGCATGCAGAGCCTGAATGTTTTACATGGTTTCAATGATCCACACTGTAACAGCTTAAACAAAGACAATCACATGGGCTTAATAAAGTCCGTGGTAATAAAAAAGAAAAGCTTTACTTTTAGAGGAAAATATTTATATTGGAAGCAATAATTACATAGTACTTTTCATCCCCAGAAGTGCTTTTTAAGTGTCATCCGGTGGTTTGTTTGAAAGACTGAGAGCAGGGTTGGATTTCTTCCCACTGCCACCAACTTCCTGTGTGGCCTTGGACCCATCACCTATTGTTGGATTCTCAGCAGTGCCAGGCACCAGTCCTCTAGGGTGCCACTGAAAAAATCAGACCCTCAATGTCCTTGGGCCTCATTTTTTTTACCTGTAAAATGAGATTAGTTACTCTATTTCATAAGGCTGTCAGGCACATTAATCAGTACTTGTAGGTTTCCTGGAGATCCTCAGATGAGAGAGCACTAAAATAACCTGGCTCTGTTTACAGCAATGTAAGATACTCCCCAAGTCAAGAACTGAATCTGCTCCCTGAGGTAGAGAGGAGCTGCCCTTAATAGAAGGAAATAGCAAATGGGATAACAGTGAGTGAATAGTGTTTCCCAGTTATTAGCAACATTGCCATAGCTCCTGGGAGCCACTGTGGGAAGCAGGAAGAATTTCCAAACCCTGCCTCTGTGCCCTTCACTCACCACCTCCGGCTCCATCACTGATCAGCACAGCACAGCAGCAGTCAGGAAGCTGCTGGTTGCAACTTCATGTTATCCTTAGTTGGAACTACTCTGTTGCATTTTGGTGTCTCAGACTGGCTCATGGAGCCACCTCTTTCTTTGTCTTTTCCATTTGTAAGCACTTTGAAAGCTGGCCTGTCCCTTTACACTGAATATGAAGCCCCTGACAGCTCCCCAAGACAGCAGCCTCTAGGTGCTATTACAATGGTCATGCATTCAGGTGAGATCCTTCTCAGCTGGACAAGGCCCCCTTTCCTCCCTGCCTTGCCACAGCAGCTTAAGCTCCACTAAGGGTATAGCAGCTTAAATCTATCCCAACACAGGTAACAGGCAGCAGAAATGGTGAGAGGCCTCTTACTTCTGAAAAAAGCAAGAGGGAACACACCAGTACATGACAGTAGAGAGAGGATACAGCAAACTGAATAACTGCCATACAAACTACACATCTACCAGAGAGATTATCTGCTGAGGAACAAACATGGGACACTGCGGCTTCATTTCTTCAGGACCTCACTAACACACAGTTTAAAAAAAAATAAAAAACAGATAGATAGATACAGATGTATATATAAATATTTAAATGGCCAGTATACTAAGAAGGAGGCTAGATCTAACTCTCCAGCACAGGTCATTCAGGAAGCTCATCTCCACTGATAAGGCAAACTAGGAAGAGCACAATGTAAAAAAAACTAAATGGGAACTAATTAAAATGCAAGTCACACATGAAGGCTGCTGGAAAGTACAGAATCAATTTTCATTGTCATCACTATTGCTGGGCCAGAGAACTTCAAAGGCTTTTGATCAGATTCTCCAAGGTACATAAGAATTATGTTCCAAAACCATCTCTCCTAATTCCTCTATCCTCTCAGGCAAATATGGTATCCAGTTATGGACTATGGCATAGCAAAGTCCTTATTCAGTATGAAAATGTATCTACTGGATCTTACTCTTCTCCTGCTCCTCCTCCAGGCAAAGGAAGGCACCTGATTTGTTTAGGCTATTAAATAGACTTCCAGCTATTATCTTCTTCCAAGTTCTAATTCCCTATTTCCTCTTCTCTAAACTTCAAACAATTAATTTCCACATGTCTAAACTGCCTAACTGCCTATCCTGAGCTTTTATCCCGTTTCAGTTGTTGGTAAGCACCCAAGTTAACTTCCTTCTTGCCCCGAGCAACTGGTAAGTCCTGTCACCCAGCCTCTCAACATTGCAGCTTGCTCCTTTTACTAGGCAGGAAAAGCTTCTGAGTTTAGTTCTAGTGCTTGACCTACATTTCTGGAGAATTTTGGAGTGGAGAATTTGTTTCTACAGCAATTCCTGGAGATATTCAATAATCTTTTTCATGACAGTTTAATAGTCATATATACACCTCTCTCTGATTCTGATATCTGTAAGTTCATGATTCCTCCAAAAGAAGTGACATGTTAAATACCTCAGTTATTTAGCACAAGATCTTCTGTATACAACAAAATGTATTTGAAACCACAATGACTTGAAATACCTTTAATAAAAGGGATACTCAAGGCTTATGAGGCTTTGATTTTCATTTTCACTAAGCTCTTACTGTACTCTGGCAGAATAAAATGACAGCAAATGGAATACAGACATGCCTTACACTCACTTTAAAAAGCCATTACACAAATGAGAGGAGTCCCCCCTGTCTGCTAAAAAGAGAAGTTGAACCATTTCCCACATTATGACAAGAAGCCTTTTCTCCAGCAATGAAAGTCTATTACTGTGCTTCACCAGCACCTCTCAGCAAGTCAGTGCAATTGCTGTAGACATGATGAAAAGCTCATCTTTGAGTACACAGCATCACATATACATCACCCTCAGAATTTATTTGTCCCTTACAAACTCATGAGTTATTTTCCCCACGCCTAGTTTCCCACTATCCTTCATAGAAGCTAAGATGAAAAAGTATTTTCTTGGTATTCTAGGAGAGATACAGCAATTTGTTACTTTATGTTATACTTGGTGTTTCAGTTTGAGGGGCATTGTTGAGAATAAAAACATATCAGCAATGAAGGAGCTTGTATTCAGGCATAGTTAGCAAAAGCTTAAAATGCTCAAAGATGAGACATGTAGTTTAATTTATATACACAAATGTCCATCACTTTTTTTGTGGTAGAGACTCAATCTTTGAGAAATGCCAAAAATCATCATTTCTAATAGCCAACAATAAATGGTCTTTTAGAAATAAGCATTTTAATAGGATCACTTATACATGCAATCTAGAATATCCTCCTCATATTTGCATTCAGGGTCAGGGACAAATCACTATATGAAATCTGACTGTTGGCTGGTAACTTTAGAAAAAGATTCATTTCACACATCTGCTTTTTTGAGGGGGAACCTTGCTTAACCATGCAAATTAACAGTGATGTCAATATCCTTAAAAACATTTTTTTAACAGAATAACCCTTTAGAAGGTACAGTCTGAAATCCTAGAGAACAATATTACCTGTACACTTTAAATTTCAATGTGACTCTACAACTTCACCCCATTCTCACACAACCATAACATTGACTTCCAGGAATTTCCTGTTCCCAAGGGATGATTATTCATCTCTGAGAAGTGCCCTCAATATGATGGGACAATCCAGTTAACACTGGTTCCTCTGAGTGTTGTAATCTTCCCACAACACCGCATCAATGCAGCCTGAGATTACAGGGCTGCAATTTTTAAAGCCCCAAAAGGAAATCATCTCTCTGCTTCTCCAGTGTTGCACTCATGAGAACACAACTGCACACAGCACCTCCTGGGGAAGATGTTTGAAAACCATCCTGTTTGAAGATGGCAGGAGAACCATGACTTCTCACCCACAACAGCATTTACCCCTTCGTGAATCAGTCTTGCTTTGTTCAGTCTTGCTTTGTTCCTTCCTGCTCTAAAGGCACAAGTGGAGGGCTGGATTCCTTTTCTGCTGCAATTCTGCATCACTGACTGCAGTGGAATTACACAGAAATGATACTCAGCTCGGGAAAGAAGAGAAAAAAGCCATAAAACTTCCCCTCCCTCCTGACCACAAAGATGTTCAAAAATTGCATTTCCTTCCATCCCTTTGAAACATAATTCAGTTGCCTGGTTAATTGCAAGAAGATCATATTTAAACTCTTTCTTTAACAGCTCCACTCCCAGCTGGGAGGTGAAAGGCTATGATCAATGGAGTAACCATACAACAGATGAGTTTCAAGCACTGCACATTAGGCTTTATGGATTGCTTTAAAGTGTGCTTAAAAAAATAACAAGGAAAGAAATTAAAAAGACCCACAATACCATTTCAGCTTTCACAATCTTTTTTACAATCCTCATTTTGCAGAGCTAGGAGAGAATAAAACCCCAGCCTTTTAGACCTTGGAAACAGGTGAGTGCATTAGACAGCTGGGCCAATGAATGACATACTGTCCCTCCACTTTCACTAATGGCTGTGCTTAGTTCTCAAGCACAACAGGGAACGGAAATTATCTCCAAAGCAGATAAATTCAACTTTGGTAACACTCAAGAATGGATCAGAGAGAGATGGATCCTGACAGGCACGATCAGGGCACTTGTTTCACTATTTGCTTAACAGATAAAATTTTCAAAATATGACACACACCTGAAGAAAAATTCAGAGCAAAAATACAAACTCTGAGTTGTTTCTTTTGGATGACAACATTCCTCACAACATGTGTTATTTAGGGATTTTACAAAATTGGCTCAGCAACCCTGATTTCCTTTGCAAGTGTCCCTAGATTTGCATTTAGCTGGTGCTACACAAACAGAAACTCATAATTGGATGTGCATGTTGAAACTGTACACAAATAAAAGTGTACATGGATAAAATACTGGCTTATTAAAGCTTCCAGTATCTCACTGATACATTTAATGAAGAGAATTTTTGTGCAACTTTAAGTATTAATAAGAACTTTTAGTTATTCAAGCCATAGTTAAGAATATAGTTTTTCTGAAGGTAAAAAACACCTAGAAAAAGAAGACCCCAAAGTTTGGCAATTGAACTGAATTCATACACAAGCTGTGTAAGTGATATCAGAAATATCAATGTAGGGGTAAATTTGATGCTGCTTTGTCAGTCTGATTCTGTATAATGAAACACAGTGATAAAGAACAGCTTCATTCCTGTAGTCACTGACCACAGAATTGCATGCTTTACCTTTTGTTTAATTTCATGCTAAAAGAGAAAAATCTATGAGTAACAGGTCTATGTTTTTCCACTTTAATCTGTTACCCTTACAACCCTCTAACCCCTTACAAAATGTGTATATCACACTGAGGACATACAAGAATGAAGCACCACACAACAGGTGTCACATGACCATCCCAAACATTCACAGAACCTCTTTGCCAGAACAATTATTTTGGCATTATTTCTGATTTTCATCACAATGAACAAGCTACTTGGTGTCACTCTTAATGGCTATAGGCAGACACCCCATGGCATATCAGGAGACACTCCAAATGGAGCAGTACATATATCCACTCCTATGCCATTTCATGCCTTGAGTCCTGAAAAAAATTGAATTCATCATTGCTGTAAGGAGGTACAGGTTTGTTTCTTCACTCATTGGAAGGATTATACAGCCATGGAAGGGGAAAATGGCATTGCTCATTTTAACTTATTCCTGCTGCCACTGAAAAAAACTGGGAGCTGTTTCAAGATGGTTTGGTTTGAACACCATTGTAATCGGTCTCAGCCTTTCTAAAGGAAGAATTGAATCATCTGAAAAGAGAGAAAGAGAAAAAAAATCTCCTCACAGAAAGCTGTGCTCTGAATCCGGTTTCAGCAAACTGCCTGCAGCTGCAGAGGGAGCCTGCCATACAGTGCTGCTCTGAGCAGCCAGCAGCCTGTGCCCAGGGCATACTGATTTGGGGCCTGAACCTCAAAAGTACTGTACAAATTCAGCTGCCAGACTGCAGATGGTATGTAATACATTGCAGGTCTATGGGAAGCAATCACTTAAGAGGCAGAACTAAATAGCCATGTTAAGGACACAGGTAAAAGAATAGACAATAATTATATAATGCTCAAGAACCTTCTGCAATTTCAGTGGGGTTTCTCTGATTTCAGTGATCCTTGCAATGAGTCTCAAGACCACAAGTTATTAAAATATTGAACTTAATCAAGTAATTTCACTTTCTTCCTGATTTGATCTGCTTTATCCCCTCCATTTCTAGATAATGAGGAACAAGGTGACATAATTCCCATTACTTTGCTATTAAAAGGAAATCTAAGCCTTATATTCTGTTGCTAAAGAGGTAGGGCTCTAAGGAAATTATTTCCTGTGCCACTTCTGTTGAAATATCTTCCTTGTCAGGTCTTTGGTCAAGCAAATTGATTTCTGTGCTTTCCTCCCTGATAAGGCCCTCATAGAGATGAACCTGGTCACACAGTCCCTGTACATGGTATTCTTTAACCATCCCTATGGTGCTTGTTCAGGGTCAATAGAAAACTGAGAACTGGTATTGAGTTTAGTTACTTCTTGATTTATCTGAACATATCTGGACTTGCACTGAAACAGTGTTTGTGTGTAACACAACTGTAATGAATAAAAATTATGTCCTGTTCAGTTAGCTCTAATTCTTTTCCAAATCTCATCATCCATACAGGTACATTTCATCCACAAAATATACTGAAAGACATTTTCAGCTCTTGGAACAATGAGAACATATTAGATTTCACTCTATATGGTCTTCATCATCAAAAAGTAGTTGAGTCATAAAGTAAGACAATATAAAACCTAGTAATCTTCAATGGTTTTTACATGTCTGTTGTCTCTTCTACTCCTTCCTTATCCAGTATTTTCTTTGGGCACAGACACTACACCTCACATATCTACCACACTGGAACTGTGATCTCAGTTGCATATGCAGAGGTGCTAATGTAATAAAATAATAGCAATGAATGAAATAAGAATAAAGGTTGCTGATTCAGTGTTGACTCCCATTTTCAAATACAAGATTCAATTAATCAGGCCTCAGTGATACCTCAGTAACATTTTTTACAGTGGAGATTTAGTTCCTACACCACCTACATCCACATTAGAAATGCAAAGCTGATGGACATTATGTCACCATGGTGAAGGGCAGTGTGTAAACACTCAGAGCAGAATGCAATAGTTCAGGACTAGAACCAGGAAATGAATTGACTTCTGTTGTTGAAAAGTGCTGCAGTAAAAACCCCAAGAAATATTATGACACACAGAGAAAAGCCTTACATCTTCGGGAAGAACTGGTATATATTGTAGTTTGCTCATACTTAGATCAAATAATTCTGTACCAACTCTGAGCCAGCCAGCAAAATGATGCTTTCCTTCTATTTGTTTCTCTCTTGTCCCAGGCTCAATTCTCATTCACCTTGTACAATATGGGCCTTTCTGTGTTGTATTATTTCTTCTCTCCCAGTTCTGTACATCCTCAACCATTTTTCAGGTGTTGATGATGGATTTTCTGATACAAAATGCTCTTCAGTATGAACTGGCCTTAAAACAGACAGCAAGAGT
>JAWWLZ010000012.1:18239962-18254417 GCA_035041345.1 Poliocrania exsul
TGCATATTACAGGAATTTCAATTTATTGTTACAATCCAATTAAAAAAAAAAAAAAGATGAGTCGTTCCCTGAACAGACTTTATATCCAGGGAGGAAAAAGCTAAGGAACATTGTAGCTTTGCCTATCACACAGTAAATTCAACATACTTAAATCTGTCTTTTGAGAGGAGCTATGAGGATAAACAGAAAATTGAAATTAAAAAAAAAAAATTAAAATTTGTCTGTCTTTATCAACAACTCTTATTTCTTCCTCATCCTTACAGGATGAGGAAGAAATAAGAGTTTTCATACTGCCTCTAAACTGTGCTTGTCGTGCAAATATAGCTGAGTATGTCATTATAAACAGGGGTAAGGCCTGAACTGCTGGATCAGTTCTAATAATTTGAATGATGTTCTCTAATCATTGATCATTCATAAAGACCTCCATTGTGAAAAAGAGATTCACCGGTTAGAAACCACAAGTGGTTCATGTGTGTAGAACAGTTTCTTCCAGCTCAGCCACAATCGCATATGATTTAGTGCTTTTTACATTCCCCAACCTACTTCAATCTTTAGAGTTGTCTAGAACTCATATCTTTAAAGAACAGCATGTTGCCAGAGTCAGCTTTATGAAATAATAAAGAAAAACAACAAAGTGCAAATTACTATTGTTTGACAAGTGATTTTTTCTTAAAAAAAAAAAAAAAAAGTAGACAAAATACAAAACAGACCAGGATTGTTTTTCCTTCTCCAAGACTGCTGAAAAATGTTCTTTTAGTCAGATTAAGAATTATTCACATAGTCATCTGGGATTTGTATTGGAGTAAAGATTCTGAGGAAAAAAAGAATTAGATTTACATCACTGACAGAAGATAAAGCAGTCCTACCTTTTACTCAAGATGTTGGTGCTCTTCCAAGTTCAATTCTAATTTTTACCAAAACAGAGAAGATCTGAATATTTTCCCTCCACTTATCAGAAAAAGAAAAAAAAAAAAAGGAAAGAAAATAAGAACCTTGACTTCCCACATCCCTCATGAGTGTTCCTAAGAGAATTTGGAAGAAAAAGACACCATATCTATCATTCCTTTCATCTTGCTCCCAGTGGGATTCAATAATGCTTTCCATGGATCACAGGAAGGTTGCACTTACCACACTGCTTCCCATAACAGAAGCAAAGCCTGGATTTTACTGGAAATGGTGCAATATTCAAAATGGAACCCAAATTTCCACATGCACAGTTCCAGTTTGCAACACCTTAAAGTCAAAGTGTGTAAAGGGACAGGTGAGTCAATACAGTCCTTGAAGGATTACTGAACCTGGCTGAGCTATGTCAAAAGCACTGTGTCCACGTACAGGTTTTCCAGCACCTGATTGTCATTTCCTACAGCAGTTCCAAAAATCCCAACCTGTGGCCTGTGCAGAACCTGGAGGGCGTGGTGCACCCAGACTGGTGTTGTGCCTGTCCCACACTGCAATGCAGACCCATCCCCTTACTTGGTTTCAGCACAAAGATTCATGTTCCTGTAAAACAAAATGACATGAGATGGAGAGGCCTGAGTGTCCCCATTGACATCAGGGCTAAGGTAAGGATTTAGAGTATAATATCACAAGTGTTCGAAGAAATGAAACTGAGACCCTGTCAGGTAATGAAACTCAGAAAAATCCTCAGCACATGAAAATTGCTTTCACAAACATCCAAGCCCACTAAATAAAATAAAAATCTGAAATGAAACAGGAGACTCTGGAATGACCTTGAGAGCTGCAATCTTCCATTCTGTCAGATATCTGGGGCAGCAAATCACAGAAATATGATCTGTGTGTGGAAACTGTCCCATCTACAGACAAAGACTGCCAGCAGCAGGGTCCCCAAAAGAGGCAACATGAGACTTTTTCTGTCAAACTCTTCATTACTCTAACATATGAGCTAAAAACTAAAGGAAACCATGCAGTGTACTACAAGCAGGAAATGCTGCCAAAGAGAACTCAACATATGAATCCGTCAGGAGGACAGTAAAGCCTCATTACATTGATATCAAAACTGGGCATGAGTAATCCTTAAGAAGTCAAATCTTCATCTGCATTTAACTGAAAATTTCCACTATTGCTCAAGTGAGTTCAGCTGTAGTACATACTTTGTACCTACTGGTCCACACTTTGACTGGTTTATCTCTTCTCCATTTTCCCCTCTAAAGCAACAATTTTTCCACCACCCAAAGTCACTGTTGGTGTTCTTATTTCTGTTGGGTAAATTTCTACACTGAGCATACACATAACTATTTTTTAACAGATTAAGGACTTTTCAGTTTTCAAGCAGGATTAAAATATTTGCCTGTGATCTTCTACAGACAGTCAGAGATGTGAAAACAGTACGAACACACCAGCAAATCAGAACCAAGACATATACACTGTTTTGTTGATATGGATTTAGTACACAAAGTATAGAAAGATAGCTGAGCTTCAGGCCTGGTAATGAATATTTTTTTCAGTAAATGTCTAAATTTGAGAATTCTTTAGCTGTCTATATAATAATTACTCAAACCTCTGTATTCTCCCAAAATAAGGCAACCATGAAAACATCTGGTTACAACCACTTCCTCCCTTCCAGCAAATACAGAGGTATTTAACTTAGCAGAGTTGACCCTAATGTTTGCTGTATTCTCTGCACAAGTAGTGAAATTGTTTTAGAAAACCATTATCAAGCAAAGGTGACCTTTTAACCTTACATCAGAAGGATCACCGTGATCAGTATCTCTGGGTTTGATTTTGTTCTTGATGAGGAAAATAATGGTTAATCTCATTTCAGAACTAAAATATAGTAAAATTGCTGTAAAGAAACAACTCCATCCATCACTACTACAGGTTCCAGTGATTTTAAACGTGCATGGAACTGATTCCAATCTCATTTATACCAGCCATGATAACCAGGCTGCTTCTGCTTTGACTTGTTTTGATGCTCTGTCAGTAAGACTCCAGTTGTACCATTGACTTGTGTAGAATTATCACTAATTCATATTTCTAATGAAATGAGACATAGCCATGGTAGATTTGTACACAGTTTTATCCTCTGTGTTCATAATTCTGCATCTAAATCCACAGCACTCACTGTAAGAGTTAAAATATAATTTTATGTCCTTCAAAGGTGATTCCTCTTTCATATCATGATTTTGTAATGTGAAGCTGCTTTACTTGCAAGTGATCATTATTTTTAACATACATGCAAGTAAAAGTTGTAACAGTTTCCCATATCAGACCATGAATGCATACTATCTCAAGTATTAATTTATGAACAGCAGTATGAATTTAAAAACTAGACATAGGAATTACAGAATCATAACACTGAACACAAAAAGCTCTTGCAGAGGGGAATAATCTCTGTGCTGCTTTGCTAACCTCTGTCTATCCATCACTGAAATAAGCAGGAGATCCAGTTCATGGCAGTAACAATTTTAATGGCACCAACTACCTAAAATTTCAGAAGTCATCAAAAATTTCAAAAAATAGTAATACTTCACCTTTCTTTCTATGATGTCAAAGAAGCTTAATAGGCATTTCAGAAAGTGTCTTTACCCAACACAATGTGCCTGTCCATAGGCTGAGGCACAGATTTCAGTCTGACTGGGTGACTGGTGATTATCAGTTCCTGCTTTCTGCTGTACAATATTTTTCCTTGATTGCATATTCCAATGAATTTCTTCAGTCTATTAAAAGTATTGCTATATCATAAGAATCAAAAAATTATTCCCACTTTTTCAGACCAAGGTTCATCCAGCCCAAACTGCCTTCAAGTTTCCCATCATGGGCAATCATAGCAAAGCATAAAATTAAGATGTTCTCCCAGTTTTTTCAGCAAACTCTGGCAGCACTTTCTAAGCTTTACCTTTAATCTGCTTCTTTAAAGACCTTGGGATGAACTTATTATTAGTTATGTATTATGGTTTTGGTATTAACATCATCATTAAAATTGAAGCTTTTCTATGAATTTTGACCTGGAGTCAAAAGATGACCTGAGAGCCAGATTGTGGACACATTCATACAGCCTACCTGCAGTTTAAGACAGCAAATGTCAGCTGTTTGCAATAGAAAAGGAAAAGCACTTCCAGACAGACTGAGAATAATAAGTTTAACTTCTGTTCCAAGTTCTGCTGTGGAATTAGCCTTTGCAGATTCCTTGGAGATAAATAGGAACAGTGCGCAATAATCCCTTTCTGAAGAAGCCTCTTTTCCATCATCCTCTGTTCCAAAACCAAACAAGATAACCCTCTTTTTTTTAAGAAATGTCTGATACTTTTCAAACCAGTTCATGATCTTTTCCTGATTGCATTCGTCTGACAATTCAAGTTTCATGATTTATTCTGTTTGCATATGATCTATCTCAGTCTTTATTTTCCCTCATTCTGATTTTTCTTCTTCTTGGGAACAACTGATAAACAGTGTGCAGCAACAGCCTGTAAATAAAATTCACCATTTTATCTCCCCCCTGTAAAGTACTCTGGGGTGAAGGATTATATTCTTCCAGGGCAATGCCCTTTATAAAGAATATTCCCAGAGCTTAAGGATACTGATTCATAACCGAGAGAACTCCCCCTAAAACATGATACAAAGTATAATGCGCAAAGCTCATTGTGCCAAAATATTTCATATTTTTCTTCAGTGGCTTGTACATACTGCTGTGCCAAAACTCTAAATCAGAAATTAGTCAGACAAAGTTTATGAAAAGTAGCTTCATTTTCTACAGAAAATGCTACAAAACACACTCCCCAGAAAATCTCATGAAAATCCTGAAAGTAATTGGGACTCTTTTTATGAAACAAGGACTTCCAAAAATTTTAGTTTCAAGGAGGTCTTTTTTCTTGCTTGCCTTTTCTCAAAGACATATTACATGTACAGAAAAGACATAAGAATATCCTATTGGGAAGCCTATCCTGTCAAACCCTCATCACCTGTGCAATAGGTTCTTGTCATGAATCACTTGACACCTTACATAAGTAAAAAAATTGTGGAATTTCAGTCACTGGGAAAAAAATCATTTAATCTTAAACTGAGAAGAAGAAGGAGGAAAAAGTAACAAAAGAAATTATTACCTATTTTTCTGATAGGTCATGGGTAAAGTAGCAAGTGGAGAGACAGAGTTCACTTGTGAAACTAAGGGAGGGACATCCAGCTCTGGGGTCCCCAGTACAGGAAGGGCATTGATCTTTTGAGGCGAGCCCAGAAGGGGCCACCAAGATGATTAGAGGGATGGAGCACC
Organism: Poliocrania exsul; assembly: GCA_035041345.1. Classification (NCBI taxonomy): domain Eukaryota; kingdom Metazoa; phylum Chordata; class Aves; order Passeriformes; family Thamnophilidae; genus Poliocrania; species Poliocrania exsul. The sequence continues at coordinate 18,245,190 of JAWWLZ010000012.1, forward strand.
TGTCCTATGAGGAAATGCTGAGAGAACTGGGATTGTTCAGTCTGGAAAACAAAAGTCTTTGTGGTGACCGAAATGTGGCCTTACAGTACCCAAGGGAGCCTGCAAGAAAGATGAAGAGAGGCTTTCAACAAGGACCCAGAGTGACAGGACAAGGGAGGATGGCTTCACACTGACAGAGGGCAGGGTTTGATTAGATATTAAGGAAAAAAATCTTTACTGTGAGGATGGTGAGGCACTGGCACAAGTTGCCCAGAGAATTTGTGGATGTCCCATCCTTGAAAGTCTTCCTGGCCAGGTTGGATGAGCAACCTGGTCCATTGAATGGTGTCCCTGTCCATGGCAAGGAGTTTGGAACGACATGAAATTTAAGGTCCTTTTCAACCCAAACCATTCTATTATTTTATGATTTTGTCTTTATTTCATTTCTGTCCTGCAAAGATCCAGAGTAATGTGTCTTCTCTATAGATGGGCCTTGTCATAACAGTTTCTGAGAGTAAGTGGTGGGCACATAAATGGGGATGAAGGCAATCTGCCTCTGGAGCAGTACTAGAGGCAGGCAGAAGAATTACCAGCTCCAAGAAAATAGCTTTTGTTTCTTTCACTCTCCTATTTTTTTCAGCCCAGCCAACAAGCATTTCACACCATCAGTGAAACACATCCTTCTTTTCTCAAGTATGTATCCCATCAGCCTACATACAGTTAAAAAATGCCATTCCCTACAGTCCTGAAAGGTTGTAAATCACAATTCTAATATTCTCCCATTCACATCTGACTCATGTTCTGTGCACTGAGATAGTTATTCCACACTCATGAGCAGATAGCATAGAACAGACTGTTCTCATGCTATTGTAAACCCAGAGTAGCTGAAATGTATTTATTGCAGTCCATCCAGATTTACACTCCAGCCAGCATGGCTGCATTCCTCTGGAATTAAACCAGACCTGCCTTATTAAAAGAAAATACACTTATGCTGAAAGGTAAAAACTTTCAACCAAGTGCTATAGGAGTGAGACCAAAAGGGGTATTCCTGAGACATATTCCATACTCAACTGGATTCCCAACTCGATCCCAGAAGCAAAATCCCCTTAAAACCACCAGCTTATTACAATTCATATATTAAGCATTTCAGCACTGTTTTTATACACAACAGGGTATCTCCCTTCTCCTATTTTACAACACCCCTTGTTAAGAAGGTGTGTAGAATGAACTTCAACCCCAAATTCTTTAAGCTCTCAGCACTTTATCTTTGACATGAGACTGACAATAAGCAGAAAAGAAGTTGCTAAGAGATGATTTTCTCAGATATTTAACTGCAAAATGTTTGGTACCCCAGGGTTAACTTCCTACTACTGACAGACTCCTTTTCCTCCAAAACTGCAGCCCTGTGGAATGTTTCTGTATCATAAAATATGAATGTAGGTTAAGACTTTGCTACCAAATCTTTGTAGGAAAAATTGTAGTAGAACTGTAACACTGAATTACCTGATTTTAACTCCTTGATTTTCATGTCTTCCACTTTGTTGACACTCCTTGTCTTGTACATGTAAAGCCATTCCATGCTTTCTGAAATTTTAGGCACTAAATCCTTAAAACTCTCACATCCTGAGAACAAAAAGTAAAGCAAAAGATGACTTCCAGTAATAAAACTTGATCTAATTATGGCTGATTTTTTTGTACACAGTGTCATTCACACCAAAAAGCCAAGAACTGATGTTTTATAAGAGCTCCAGACACCCTGCCATTCTGAGGCCAGTGAGAGCAAACACAGCTAACACAGGACCTACAGCTACAGAGAAGTTCTACAGCTTCTTTGAGCTGTGTACAAAATTCACTTTAAATAGCAATAGATTTTCTGGTTATCATTAGCAAATGCTGTAGGAGAAGCCTGTGGACCACTGTGGTCATAAACCAAAGTCTGAAAACCACTTCTCTGAAATTATGAATAATTTTTATTTGTAACAGAGAAGTTTACAACTGGCTTCTCCAGTACCTAAGTTACTTTCTGTATTGAACCCTAGTGTTCAGTCTCTGGCCCAGAATACCAAAAAATAGGTTCAGTCTTGCAATGAGACCATCAGGCCTGCAATTGGAAGCAATTTTCTTTATACTAGTAGAAAAAAATGGGGGTCCATCAATTAGTTCCTAGTTCCTCTAGTGGTCATTTATAAAAGAAGGTTGTGTAAGGACACAAACAAGCTAGGAAGAAAATTGAGTCCCAACTCTGCCACAAGGGAGAATTTGGAAAACAGAAGACCACTGAGAAACATTTCTAGTTTGTGGGGGTTCTTTGGTTTCTTAAAAACATGTCATTTACTTGATATTACATTCATCTAAGCTATTTTAGGATGTTTCTTCTGTCCCCCTAATTATACAGCATATATGTATATGGGTATGTTCAGTCTTATCAAAGGTAAGAAGTTTCTTTTCTTTACCCTCCCAGAGAGCAGACATCCTCACTGTGCTAAGGATAGAAAACAGTAAATCAAAACCAAATAAAACCTTTATGGAAATGAGAAACAGCTATGCTGCATAGAGAATCCAGTACAGGAGACAACATGAAGAACAAGGTTTTCTTAAAATTTTCATTTATGCTGATACAATATTTTACATATTGAAGGCAAGTTAAATGACAGAATCTTGCTGTACAGCTAGGAGGGCTCAAATCATTCCAGATAAAAACTGTTGAACTCCAACAAACTGTGAAAAAATCCCAGTTTTAACTGTAAAAGATGAGATTTTATAAAACTTAAGAGTACCAATGTTTTTTAATGATTAACAGAACATGTTTTCCTTCCATAATTTTCTTGTCCTCACGTTTTTAGGCATGTGTGTCAAACATTCAGCTTGTCAGATTAGATGATAATAAATGGCATACAATAACTGCACAGTACTCAAATTTCATCAAAACTTGGCCAACAGAACTAAAAACAGCCAAACAAAGGAAACATCAAGGGACAGATCGTAAGCAGAAGCTACTTGCTATAGCCTTTGAAAACAATAGTGCACTACTAATTTATACCAGATGAGAATCCATAGGGAAGAAGCAATAGTGGTGGGAATTAAAATATATAGACAAGCAACAAAACTGTTGTAAGGTTTTGTGTATCCTCATGGAATCCTTCAGAAAACATGAGAAGGTGCTGAACTTCATGTCTATGTTTTCTCAGATTCAGTGCCTGGGAGAGATATACAAATAAATACATCAGGGTACCATTGTTATAGACACTGATACAGTTTAAGACTTGACTGTGCTGGGGCTTTATTAGTAAATATGAAGTATTGAAGCCAATGTGATATGAGAAGACACAAACACTCATTGGAATTATTTTTTGTTTATACCAATAGTGAAATAGTAAAAATACTCTTCAACTGCTTTTGCCAAAGGAACTTCCAGCAGCCGTAAGTGCATGTGAAAGTTTTCTGTAAGTACTTCTGTCTATAAAATTAAAATTCATATTTGTGTCGATCTCCCAGGAACTGTGTTTCCAGTTATTTGGTTTGTCCATGTCCTTTAGCAATAACCAACAGTTCTTGGATGCATTTCACAGCAGCATGGGAGCACTTTCTACAGGCTTTCCTTTCAGCTGGGAGGTGGCTACAGCAGCTCACTGTTATAAAGAAACCCTTCTTCCCTTCTCCTGAACCAGTCTACAGATTGTTTATTTCTAGTGGTCACCTGAAGCTTTATTCCCATTAGTGACATTGAGAACAGCACAAACAGTACTATTGTCTCTATAGTCTACTGCAAAATTCTCTATCTTTAGGCTTCACTTGGGATTGAAGGGCCCAACCATCCTACTAATAGTTAATAGCATTTGTGAGTCCAGTTCCTGCAGAAGAGATTTATAAAAGCTGCATGCCACAAAAAAACCCCATCTCTTTAAGAAACCAAATATAAATATTTTTGTACTCTCTTAGATGAATTAAAAAAATGAGTAAGAATAGTGATTTTCAGAGGATAAGCATTAGAGCCTGCAAGGCATTCACATATTATGTATGTATTGAGAATATGGTGATTACTGAGATCTTTTTAAGAGCAACTAGAAAGCCACTGAGTCGTGTACATATTTTAGCATAAGAGTGATGTGTTAGTTCAGAAAGTAAAATTGGAGATATTACAATCATTTTTTAAAATTCATTTCTTTTTCAATTCAAGCATGTTGATTCTCATCAGGTGTTTCAGCTTTTACTATTTTCTGGCAGTCATAATGAAAGCATTACTTTCTCTTTCACTTCCTCCAATTTCAGAGGAAATCTTAATGCTTTTAATCTGATTGACCAGAGTTCCTTCAGACTTTTGCTGCTGCTCACCATGTATTCAGTGAGTTAATGTTTATGCCAACTGGTTTTTGTAAGGTGCTACATGGGGACACTAACACTTGTATGCATGGTGGCATAAAGCTGCACTTTGTTATGTACTGCTATTATTAATATTTTTTGTAAACTCAGTCCCCAAAGTTGGTAGTTAAATTCACTTTCCATATCTGAAGGATACAGTACAGGGCAGAATGTCTGACAATTCTGTTTCTGTTCCATTTGACTCAGCTGGTGAATCCTTCGGTCTAATTTGCAGCAAAGGTGGCAACTGGAAGAGGCCATTGGGAGTGAGGTGAGTTCCTGATTATCTGACCAGCATTCTTCATCCTCTTTTATAAATTTCTTTCAAACACTGGACTCCACCAGCAGGTACACAGCTGAGCTGCCTAACCTTTGGGAAATAAAAATAAAATAAAATAAAATTTAAAAAAGCATCACAAATGTTTTGGTGGGGTTTTTTTACACAAAACCTATCTTGGTATCTCCTCTGCTCTAGTTCAAGTTTGCTCCTATCTTCTTCAGGACCAACCTTAATAAGAACATAAGATCCCCCCAGCCTTCATTCTTCACCTGCAGTTTACTCAAACTTTAAGGGAATAAACCAAAAGCTTCCCAAGCCTCCTTCTTCCATAGAAATAATTATCCTTCTGGTTTTTTCACCAACTGACTTTTTTACATTTACAAACTTCACACCATGATGAATCTTATCTTCTTTCAAAATGACAGGTGTAACAAGTATCTGTCTTAAATAGCTTTACTTTTAACTTCTATTACGATTATAATTAAACTAACAGGGTAGATTAAAAATTGGTTTCTCTTTGACTTAGGAAGTATAAATATGAACTGTGGATCAACACACCATTTTCTTTCCTGTGAGTACTTTGCCTCTGCTCTCTTTGTAAAATTTCAAGCAATTATAATTGCATTATGAGAGAAACACGATAGATATATTAAAAAAAAAAAAAAAAAAAAGGAAAACTCCATAATACTGAACTTTATAAGTGACGGAAAACAGAGTTTATCCTAAAGCTCTCAGGTCTTTGGATTTAAAGCTTGCAAAAATGCGTGGGTTTCTCAATTTTCCACTGCAATTTCTAAGTTAGGATTGTCTCAGGTCTTTTCAGATTGAGTTAAATGGAAAGCAAAAACACCCAACAGATGAAAGGAATTGACATCAAAACCACCAGAGGTCTTTCTATGAGATGAGGACAGAGCAATCACTCACAAATTCCACTAAAGACCCCTGAACAGTTCAGCTACAAAAATACAGCTAAACAGAAGAGATCAGCTCTAGTTCCCTCTGCCAGCACCCACTCCCTGTGTGAGATGGTCAGTAAATATGGAGCTCCACCAGTCCAACTGGACAAAGGAGCTGCAGCTGCCACATTTTTCACACAATTTCTGGAAGCCAAAGTGAATCATGGCTGGCTCCAGTCATCAGGCAAAGACTGGATTATAGGCCATTTCCTCTGCAACCCAGATGAATACCAGCCTCTGGCACTCAGTCTGGTCAGACTCTGATGCTTGCAATTAATTAAACTAATTTTTTCACAGTAAGCCTCCAGCCCTGCACCAGTGAACAGGAAGTATGAGACACAATGAGATGCCTTCTGTTTTCACAGGACAGGGCTCAGGTGAGACATTCCTTTCTAATTACAGAACCCAAGCCTAGTTTCTTTTTTCCTCGCCTTTCTTGTGAAAGATGCTTCTTTTTTTCTAAAACATCTTCAGGAGAAAAAAAAATCTCCAATTTAAACAACTAGTTCACTTTTTCGTCAGAGCATCTTCTCAGGAAGGAGACAAACATGAGAGACTACAGGCAAAAGGAGCTTCACTGAGGATAACATTATTCACTTAGCACACCAAGTGAACTGAGCACCACAATGGAGGACAAATGCTCAAAACCAGCAGGGAAGATGCCAGTTGAACGAAAGAAAGAAGTCAGCTAGCAAGTGCCCTCAGGAGGCACTCAAGAATAATGTTTTTCAGGTCCTATGAGAGTGCATTCCATACCACTAACCATTATTTGACCATATAAGTCTGTTCACTGCATATTTTCCAGGACAGCCTTAGCAAAGTGGATTGCACACAAAAATTTCTGCAAGTATCACAAAGCAAAGAAGTCAAATAATACAAAGAAATTTTCCAATAATTTTAAATATAAATTATATATATATATACACATATATATACATAAACACACATGAATATCAAAGCTGGAAAGCTTGGACAGATTGAAGAAAGAACTATAGTTATCATATAAGTCATTCAGCAATGCCAAGATCAGTCATTCCTGCTGTCAGCTTTGACAAAACTCACCCTACAGGTTAAGACCAGGCAATTTATCAAAGAAGTGCCTATCAGAAAATCATTATGATGGGGTCAGAAATTTCTCTGCAAATCATCATTATCACTTAGTGCATCAGTCAGCAACTTGAATGCTATCTGATGTATCAGACACTCTGGTATGGCAGGGCCTTCAACTAGCTGGCCATGGGAGTGGCTCTGAGTCAGCAACTGTTCCATATTTCCTTCTGGTCCCCAAATATTAATGTACTTTTACATGCCCAAGCACTCAGAAGAACCATTGCTCACAGGAGATGGAAAGCATTGTTTATGTAAATTTGATGCAACAACACAGAAAATGGAAATAGGAGCTAAAATAACCAGGATCAACATTTATATACATAGTTAGAAACAAATTGTAGAATGAATGTTTAATCCCAGATTCTTCCATTGCAGTGTTAATCAGAGAATGGATGGCAGTCATTAAGAAATTGCTTCTGCCCATCACTCACCGCTGCTGCTTTTGAAGCAAAAATTGAACTTTTCCTTTTCTGGCAACACTCGTAAACTCTGTCATGCCAATAATTGCTCCTACTGTTTGCTTAGACATTTGACATGGCAATTGCTGCTGTTGACCGGATACAGAGAGATTTAGGAGTAAATTGCCAGAGTGGGTGCAAGTAAAACCACCCTGTTTCTTGATGTAAAATGCTGCTGTGTTACCATAGTCAGACTGTTTCAAGCAACAGGAATTCTTGACACTTTACCTAAAGATAACTAAGAATGTCACAGAACATTGGAAAAACAGGTTCACGTTAGAGACCATAAACACACAGCCTGGAATAAAGGAGGGAATATAACTTTACAGATAGATCACATAAAGAATTCAAGCACACATACTTCATCCCTCAATTGGAAAAGTATATAAAAGTTATTTTTAAAGGAACAAATGCTATTGAGTTAGCCTATCCAATTTTTTGTATATAAATTTCTCAGCAATTAAAAAAGGAGGTAAATATAATTTTCTTCCTTTTTACAGATGGAGAAACAGGAGGCAATATCACTTGCCAAATAGCACACAAGGTCTTAAGAGAGACTGGAAGAAAAATCAATGGGACTTTCTGGTCTCTTTCAAATTAATAGGAATCTCATGGACTTAAACAGGTCCAGCATTCCCCTGAGAACATATGAATCTCATATTCAGGACACTATGATGTTGTAACATTACACAGAATAATCTTCCAGTGAGCTGCTAGCCATATGTAGCCAAGCATGGAAAGAAGATTAGGACATGAATTAATAGTCAAGTTTTAATCATACCAGCAGTCACTACTGTCACGTAAAAGCAGCAGCACTAAGGACAGGGAGCACAGCTGTAAGTGGCAAACAGAAGGGGAAAACTGTCTTTCTTATTCATAAGTAGATTAGTGAAAAATAAACCACTTAAACACCCAAAGCCTCCTTTATGAACTCGGGCATTTATTTACATAAATGCTAGATGCTTCTGGGATGAATTATTTTCATTTGGGTTATTTCAATTTGAGGATCTCTAGCATGAAGGGCAAACTGCCAGGACAGATGCATTCTGAAGCTCTGCGTTTAAACCCATGCACAACTTACTGATTGAGGATTCACTAAATGCTGAGGTAAATCTGACAAAACTAAAGTTGTAAGAGAGGAGTGCTGAAGAGTTCAGTGTCACATGTTATTGGTGGTCCAAAACCTCCCAGTAAAACATTGCTTCAGCTTATTCAATAAAACTATGGAATCTGATTTATTCTATAAAGGAAAAAAGACTTTCCATTAAACAAAATGGACTTTAATTTTATAGTCAGTTTATAGAACAGTATCAGCCTTAATAGTGCCCCTGAAAAATATTAATCTTCATTGGGGTAGTTTAGAATTGCCTTTTACATACGTCCAGAAAAGGTTATAACTTGATTAGTTTAAATATGTTCCTCACTAGAAACACAACTGAGGACCTTCCTTTCAGGTAATGTCAGTAAATTTGGCCTGAACCTGTGGAGTTAGTGCTTCTGAGGATGCGAAACAGAGCAAGAGTACATTCCTTACTGATGTGTGAGAAAGGGGGTGAAATGAGAAGTAGATCATAACTAGGAAAGAAAATTGGCTTTATTTCTGTAGATGATGTCAAAGAAAGGGAAAAAGGAATCCTTTTCACCAGAGAAGAGAACTATTTCTTTGCATTAAATGAAAGTGATGACAAGCTGTCTCATGGAAGGTGTTTGGGCAATCCCATTCACTGTGAGCAGCAGGAAGAGCCTGGAAGGCTTGGGGAAATCAAAAGGCAACAATCCCAGTCCCACCCAACACACACACATTCCTGCCTCAGGCTCTTTCAATTGTTTCCACAGCTCCCTGCGTAATCCCTGCCCTGCCACAGCCACACCACACCAGGGCAAGAAAGGATGGGAGCTGACATACAATGTTCTGACAGCTGGAGAAACTTGGTGGTTGCTCATGCCTTTGGCTCTAGATTCAGACTAAATCCAGCCTAGATATCCTACATTTTTCCCAATCTATGCTGTTGCCTCTAGTGAGGTGTGACACACAGCTCTAAAGAACAAGAAAATGTCACTCCGGTATGGGAGGTGGGAGCATTTT
>JAWWLZ010000012.1:18256784-18277482 GCA_035041345.1 Poliocrania exsul
TTATTTCAGGGTCAAAAAGCCAACTCTCACTTCCCTGTATAGTTAAACATTAAATTCTGCTCTTAGCTTTTTGGGATTGAAAATGAGAAATACTTTCAAGCATGTTTTCAAACACTTTGGAGTGAGAGGCTAATCCAACCTTAGAAATGAACAAAAGAGCTCTGCAACTGGTCACTTCCAGCAGAAAAGTAACTTTGGCAATTTTGAAAATAATGTATTATCAGAGAACATGCTGAAAGTCTGCCTATAAATACAGTCTGAAAAAGAACTTTTTGCGTTACCATATTTTTAGAGATGATTCAAAGCTCCCTAAAGTCAATAGAAAGATCCACATTGATTTTAGGAGGCTTTGAATCATGCCTAAAATTGCTCTTTCATTACACTTTCATCCAACACAGTAAAACAAATCCTACAAATCAATATGTTTCTATAAACACAACAGTACAAAAACGAATTATAAAAAGTCATAACACGGATAACCAGGATTTGTACACATAAGCAACAAAAAAATTACTTCTTCCTGGGGTTAATTATCTTTGCACAGTTCAAAAAGGTAATCACCTTAAATTACATTGGTCTCACTAATGCTTTCTTGAGTAATTCTGACATTTTAAGGTTGGAAATTTATGGATGGCAATTAATGTATGAAACAGTTGCAGCAAAATTAAATCTACTCAACATTTTCCACTTCCTCCAAAACACAACACTTTGCACATAATTTATTACATGAATAAATATGTTGTCAAAATTGGGAATAAGCTGCCTTCCCCATTTTCTTTGTAGAAATTTTGCATTTCTGTATAGAACTATCTGCAAAGAGAAAATATCTGTCTTTGGGCTTCAATAAGCTTGTGGTGGTACCCGTCATATGCCTCAGGTTGGGTGAGTTTGGTTTAAGCTGCCTGTGGGCTGAGTTCACACAAACTGATCATGAAGTAGATGCAACCCCCTGCTTTTTTTTTTTTCTGAGGGAAGGCTATATCTAGACAATTCTTGTGACCTACAACTGAGACACTTTTGCCTGTGCTAGTTTTTTCATAGTTTTGTTTCTTTAAACATTAAAGTTATTTGTTGAAACCAGAATGTTGCCCTAATGGGGAATAATAAACAAACTTGAGGATCTAAATGCCAAACATCAGGGGGAAGGGCAAGCAGGATCCATATCGTTTTTAAAATAGGGGCTACTTTTAATTTGCAAGTGTGATAAATATCCTTAGAAATTTCCTCAATCCATTGGACAAAAGCACTGCATTTCCTCTCCTTTACAAATGTGCAAAAATATCTGTCCCTGTCCCTGCATGCCCACAACCCGTTTAACAGCATCTCTGGTGCTTGGCTTTTCTACCAAACTCTGCTCTGCCTACAGGACAAAAATCAAACTGACAGTGCAAGTCATCCAAGAAAGAAACCATCGGCAGGAAGTTCTGATCACCTTGAACTACTGAAACAGGGTAGAAATAAACACTATCCAAATTGCAGCAATTACATGAAAACCTGTTACAAGAAATTGTCCTCTTAAACCAAGGCTAAGTATGTTCTTGATTCATGGGCTACAAAAGCTATTCTGAAAACTAATCAAAATCACAGGGCACAAAATAAAATAAAAAAGCATAGAAAATCACAACAGGCTGACTTGAGAAACATTAATAAAATATCACTTTGTTAATAAACATGTCATGCAGAGCTTTGATGATCATACTGCACTGGCCTTTTTCTAACAGTTCCTTCATTAACATCAATGTTAATGACAGAAAGAAGAAAGAGCTTTATTTACAGGGACTTTTAAAATGGCATTTGAAAAGTGGTTTAAGAAGGGACTCCAAGAGAGCTTGACAGGGATTTTTGGCAAAGGCACCTGATAAATGGCTTTAACCTGAAAGAGCAAAGGTTTATAAGGAAGAAATTCTTCACTATGAGGGTGGTGAGACACTGCCAGAGGTTGCCCAGAGAAGCTGTGCCTGCCCCACCCCTGCAAGTGTTTAAGGCCAAGCTGGATGAGGCTCTGAACAGCTTGATCCAGTGGGAGGTGTCCTTGCTCATGGCACAGGGTTGGAATGACATGATCTTTAATTATATATATAGATATATATATATCTTTAATTATGACATGATCTTTAATTATATATATATATAAATAAAGATCTTTAATAATCTTTAACCCTTCCAACCCAAACCATCCTGTGGTTCTATGAAAATTGTTTTTGACTGGCTCAGTGGGTACACATACATTCTTAAACCATGCTTAAACACCGCATCCAAAATCCAGAAACAATTTCCCCAAACCAGTTTCAATACAGCAGAGGCAACACTATTACCAAGAGCCCACACAGTAGCCAGAGTTAGCTGTACATTTTACTTAATTAGCCATACAATGACCCAGCCAGGTCTTTTCCCCAGTGATCGGTAAAATACATTCACAATCATTTCAGCTGGCACTCAGGTGAATGTTTTCCTAACTTAATACACATGAAAAGACAAAATGTCTTCCCCTGGTCACCTAGAGAGTCATAATTATTTGTCATTCCCTAAATAAATTTTTGTCCTGTTCTGACAGTGAGAACACTGGGATAAAGATGCTCTGAAGTGTTTATCATTCAGGTAATACTTATTTCATTCTATCTTAATCACCCAGAGGTAAGCTCAAGTGCAACACAAAGAATAGCTGATACAATTTGATGCATATTGTGATGATAACATTTTAGTATGACAGTTTTGTAATAAGACACCATTAGTTTAATTGTAGATTCTTGGAGGAGTAAATGGAATCAATTTCTTGGTGCCTCTGCTCCTATATTGTGTAGGGAAATTCTTGTTGTCACTGTAAATGCCCATGTGCCCATGCCCCATGTGCTCTAACACTATTCTACATTTGGGAGCTTCTGTTTTGGAGAACTCCTTTTCAGATGAGCTCCCAAAGAGGAAACTCCAAGGTTTTGGCACTATTAGACCACATCCAGCTTCAGCAATGCTGTTTCTTCGGCAATTTCTACAATACTTCAACATTAATTTAGAAATTCACCCTGCAGGAGCTCTCAGTGTTCAAATATTTAAAGTGCCACAAAGCAGCATGCTCAAAAGAAATGAAATACAGTGTTTAGAGTCAATAATATAAAACAGGAAAACAAAGCCTACACATCTATGCTTATAACCAGTGAGTTCCCCCACTAGAGAGCATGGAAAACCTTAACTAGCACCAGGCAACACAAGTTCCTTACCATCTGTTTGGGCTTTGTTTCTGTTTCAAGGCTCAGCCTCACCATTCCCATGGATACCCTCCCTGATCCAGTCTGCACTGCACACACTTCCCATTCTCCACATTGATTCACTCCAAAACCCTCACACACAAATGTATTTCACCACATCCACTAATGTCATTACTCATCATGCTCTAGTAAGCAAGAAATGTTCAGTTATTTCTTTATAACTCAAAAAGCAGTTATCTTTAATTACACAGATCTCAGGGATGACTTTTTGAGCAGATGTGACATTTTCAAGTTGGAAAAAAATCAATGCTATAAGAACCAACTGCAACCAAACTTAGCCCTTTCATGTATGCTAAATAATAACATGGAAATGACAGTGGGGAAGCGAGTCATGTGGCATTGCTTTCAAAGAATAGTCACCTCTTTACCCACAAACAACACTCTTTCTGTTCTCCAACCACTCTCTCCCTCTGCATGATTCAGGAACCCGAGGACTGTATTGTTGTACTTGCTCTTGGAAAAGCCTGCTAAAAGAGATGAGAAGTTTATAAGGTATTTATTACTCCCATAAATGTATACAAAATAGACAATACATTGATTTTTTGCTGTCTTCCAGAATGCAGGATAGAATCTGCACAAGTTCTTGTGACTCCTTCCCATTGAAATCTTTCACTTATAGTGAGGACATTTTAGCATGCCACTTTCATGTGAGAAACTTTAAATCCTTTACACATTTATACCCTAGTTTTAAAAAGATTTCTTGATATATAGCCCTGACATGAACTGTATAGTCATTCAGCTTTATAGATAAACCATGAGACTGGTATGCAGGAAATTAATCTTTAACTGGCCTATTTTTGGACTATGCTTACATTTAAACAACTTTAACTGCATATAATAGTAAGGAGATAAATGTTGAGATTGAGGAAATAAGGAAAAGAATTTTAAAAATAAGTAAACAGTGGTAACTGCACATGTGTTCAGAAATTATCTCTGTAAGGCTAAATTATAAAGCTGACTGTGAAAAATTAAGACTCATAAAACACGGCAACTGAGCAGGTGTTGCAAGTTTATTAGGAAATCTCCTAAATGCTTCAATAAAAATTCAGTAGTTCATTGTATGTAAGACAAAAAAAATTATATGTCACAGAATGCTGTAATCTTGCCATTTAATTACCAGACAGTAGTGCAGCCTTCTCAGGCCAGTTTTCAGACCTTAGGTTACAATGATCAGCATGAGTGAGGAGTTCTTTCTCCATGGTATTTAAAAGATTTCACATGATAGCCAAACGAAACTAGAAAGTATGGTATTTTCATGAAAAACACTTCTCTATTACCTTTGTAGCCAAATAATGTTGCAACCATAGCCACAGTACTGCAAAGTTATTGACCAGATGAACTACATGGACACAGTATCAGAACTTAATTGGAGGAAGAAAATTGGACCCACACCACAGCTGTGAATAAGTAGAAAAAGATAAAATGAAGGACACAGCTGTTTCCTGAGAGCCACTGCAATAACAGATAGTGCTTGAAAATATGTGGAAGATTCACTGACCTTACAAGAAGGTGAGACCAGTGCTGTGTACACTTGACAATCCCACCCAAAGGTGACAGAGCCATCAGCACCAGCTGACAGTGACAGAGGCCAGTAAAGCATCTTTCCCCAAGCCTTACTAAAGCACAGTTCCAGCAAAGCACTATTTATAGGATTTGATGGAAGGCAACCACTAAAAACCACTAAAAGTTAAAAGATGTTCTTTACTTAAAGTTAAGGTGAAGGTTTAAGCACTTTTTGATTGCTCAAGTTGCTCTTTAGGCTGTTGACATACCTCATTTTAGACAGGTTTTAAAAAATCATAAACCTTGTTCTCTGTGTTCTGCTTCATACCTCATGACAGATATATACCAGGATGATCCCCCTGTGTGCCATGCAAACTGCAATCCATATTCTGCACAGAGAGTGGACACAACAAAAAGAAATTAATGTCTGGCTTATTTGGATACAAGACAAGGTAAAAGAAAAGAACAGTAAGAATCAAGAGCTACTTATCCTATGCATTGAAGTGGGCTAGGGTGTGAACTTAGGTAAGACTGTGGTTCAAAAGAACTTTAGGACTTTCATGCTGGCTGTGTCAGATGCCGTCAACCTTTTTATTAAAGTTACAGAACCAAAAAGACTTTTGAGCTTTGAAAGTGAAACTTTCTGGAACATAAGTTAGAATAAAATTTATAGAGAAAATAGAAATGTTAAAAAAAGGCTCTATTCCTGGACTAATATGTCCCTTTCCTTTCAGGGACTTCTAGGGAGGCAACAGCCTCTGCACAACCCACACTAAAATCCTCTAAATCCAAGACTATCAGAACTGTGGGACTCTCTCATGGATGTTCTCAGCAAAGCCCCGTCTTCCTGTTGGCTGTTTTCCTCACTCCTCTATCATTCCTGGGAAAATCAAACTTCTTGTCCCTTCTGAGTGGTCCACTTGATCCTGCTTACAGCAACCAGCACAAGGCAAACAGCCAGCCCACCCTTCGCTGCTCATCTACAGCCCAGTAAGGGAACATGATACAATTGACTCTCACATGTGGAAATCCAAGAAAATACAATTACAGCAAGAGTTCACTGGAGTGAACACATCACATATGTGGTTCCGTCCTTAAAAAAGAATTTGTTATGAAATGGAGGACATGATACAGTTTTAGAAAGAGAATTTGCTGATACAGCCTGTGTTAGGGGCTACCTTAATAAATCTGGTGGCTCAGGATATACTCTCTAGTTCCATATTTAAGAAACATGCTGACAATTTTCAAAGGTACCTACAAAACCTGGGTACCCTGCCCCCATTTCCCAGAATCACAGAACAATGAAGCTTGGAAAGGACTTCCAGAAACCATCCAGTACAACCCTCCTGCTCAAGCAGGGTCAGCTGCAGCAACTTTCTCAGCACCTTGTCCAGCTGTGTTTTGAGTATCTCCTGGAGTCGAGTCTCCACAGTCTTTCTGGGCAACCTGTCTCATGTTCAATCACTACTGCAGTAAAAATGCAGATTTTAAGGTTAAAACAGAATTCCCTGTGTTTCAGTTTGTGCCCCTTGACTCTGACCCTGTCACTGGGCATCACTGAGAACAGTTTACGATCGTCTTCTACACAACCTTCCATCAGATATCTGTAAAAAATGATGACATTCCCCACTAAGCCATCTCTTTTCCAAGCTAAGCCATGCCAGCTATCTCAGCTTCTTCTCATATGAGAAGTTTTCTAGCCAGTTGGACTTACAAAAGGACATTTGGAAAAAGAGGAAAGAAAAAGAAGCTGGTCTGGAGACTATTCATTTTGGTGCAATGCAAGTTAAAACATTTTGCGCTTTTCATCACAAGAACAGCTGTACGATATTTGCTGCCTCAATTCCTTCAGTGCTCCAATTAAAGACTGCAGAGATCCTGAGCTGGAATGTGTGGAAATGGGAAATGCTTGGGATATAAAAGATTACCAATCCCCTTTAATTTATGCTTTCAAATGCTTAACACAGAGCTATAATTGCAATTTTAATCACATGTGTTCTGTGTGTGCATTGAATGCCGAGGTCTCCATGTGTCAACTAGCACCCAGTAAAGCTGCAGGGATTTTTTCCACTTTAATGTATTCATGTTAACATGTAAAAAGATCCATTTTAAAGGCTCTGAAAAAAAATAATAAGTGACAGCTTCAACTATAACTGTCAAAAACAAGTGGATATAAAATTCCAGCTTGCCACTAATGGCAGGGTACTTTTGTGTTTTGCCTTCAAACACTTCAAAAACAACCTGCTCAAGGTGGGTGGCAAACTGCTATTTTATGCCCTATGGATGAGTGTCACAGCGATGCCACCAGATTAGCTAAGCAGGTCTGCTGAGAAGAGTGAAAGGGAATGCAAATAACATGAGGTTTTTGAGGTAACTTTATGCTGGATTTTATGTCTTTTTATGTTGTCACTTATAGTAGGAACAAGACTTACTTTACACAGAAATTTCTCTGTTTTGTGAAATCTTATTTTGAATGTTTAAAACCTTCAAATACCTGAAGTGTTCTGCACTTCTTGTTTCAATATCAAACATGCTTTCTTTTATTGTAGCATGGTGGCAATTTTGTCACCATTATTTAAGTCAAATGGAAGAAATCACATGGTAGAACACTGTTTTCTAGGACTGAGGGCTGCAGAGGCTGATCCTAAACTGTTTCAAAACTGACACTTTCACACTTGCTGTAAAACATTGAGCTGAACACATCCATAACCCTGAAAGGGGCTCAGCTACGTTTAGGCTTAAAATACCAACATCTAAAATGGATACAAGTATTACCAGGCCTTAAAATATGATTAGTTGGAGAAGGTCAACAGCATTTCACCATTAACCTCCTCCTTTCTTAAAATATACACAACAGCCTCACATATAAACCAGTCTTAAAGAAAAGCATATAATCTGGAGGTAAAATTCCAGCCAGCCATAGCAACAAAATTTCACTGAAGATAATGAAACTGCATAATTGTAAATCCCTTTGGGAGATCAGAATCTCATCCACTATTTCCTGACAAGTCTTATGTTACAGCCCAAAATGAATAAAGAATTAAGAATTAAATCAGCAATACAAAAAAAGACCCCAAATATAAATCACATATTGAGAAAATTTAATTGTTAAAATGGAAAAAAATATTATTTTATTTACAGACATCAATAATTTATCCAGCAATATTTCCCAGCAAGTATTAACCATGAATATTTAATATATACATGTGAACAATTTATAAACAGAAACAAAAATGAAAACATTTAAACAATCCTGGATATGGTCCTATAAAGATTCAAATTGAATCATATTGTCACACCAAGAGTAAATTCAAGAGCTAGAAGGCTATTCTTTATGAAATTGCACTCCAGATAGTAATGCTTGTAAAGTATATTTTTATTCAAGTGCATAGTTTTATCTATGCAAAATATTTTGCAGTGGTATCAATTTCAATTTAATTTCTTCAGGAAATATTTTGAGATCTGGGCCTCTCTTCTCCCCATACAAGACGGAGAGACAGAAACGTATAGCTGAGATTTGTGATCCAAAATAAACTACTTCAAGAAAATTCTGTTTTACGACAGCATTTCAGAGGCCTTTTTTCCATCCCAACTGGCAATGTCATTATCTGTCTCCTCGGGCAGTACCATCAGGCAGCAGTGAAAATAAGTGGATCAGCTAACCTGACATTTTGTTTAAAATTATATGGAAGTGCCTACACAAGGTGCTTCTTTCACAGGTCATCTTCAGAGGAGCTGATCTCCAGCTGTGAGCAGTGCAGGGATGAACCCAGTGTCTGCCTGCATGCTCTTTGAAAAGCTACACTGGAATAAACTCAGAACTAGTCAACTGTGATTAACTCTATCCAGTCCATTTCATCTCACAATAGCAGCAGCCACATTTTGTTTTTCACTAAAATCTCCTTTCAGCATCTCTGGTACCTGAAGCTCCATTACCTCTGCCCACTGATGCCTCTCTGCTGTTCACACTGAGCTCCTTCTCTACTGCTCCATGCAAGGACTGATGATTCCCTGGTGGTTCTTTACTGACAGCTTTGCCTCACTTGGCTCCAACTCATAATCCTTGTGTGTTTCTCCCTTCCCTCCCTTCAAGGGAACAGGAAATCTCTCTACCAACCAGTGTACATTATCATTTACAGCTAAGCCTGTGCTGCTGAATTTGATGACATTTCTATCATCAGTTTTACTGGAGTTTTATGGCAAATCAGTCTTTACATTTCTTTAACCATAACCATAGAACTAAAGAGACCAGTTTGTTTATACAACTGCACAGTCCTCATTTTCTATTCCTTTTAGCTCATGGCCAATCAATAGCAGTGTCTCATTCCCCAGACATGGCAAAGCCAGGACAGTCTCCCCAGCCAAGAACTCAGGGTTATCATTAACTTTACTGCTCTGACAACAAGCTCACATGCTCACACTTCACTTTTTGGACTTCAAGATGAATCCTGAACTGAAGTGCTGTCAGCAGAGAAACCAGTGCCAAAAATCATTTGGCCCACAAACCCTTCCAGTCCTGAGGAGCAAGAGGGAAGTAGTTTGCAGAGGATGGATTCCCAAGATGTAAAGTAGAGGTTACCTGTATCATTACTCTCTACATCATCCTCCTGAGTGCGCTCCTTGAAACTCCTTTTCCTTTCCCTGTTCTGGAGTTTAATTTCATTTCTGTTTTTAGGTAAAAAAGACTCATGATCACAGTATGTGCATAAATATGTCTTTGTCCTTGTCTTTTGGTAGGTCTGTTCAAGCCTTCTATCTCTGTTTTGAGCACACTATTTCATTTCAACAAACACTAGAGACACCCACTGTGAGACACAAATATACAATGACTCAGGCTTCACAAACTCTTCTGCTCTCAGGATGACTGATTTCTCTTTGTTTTGGGGTGAATGGTAGGTAGTATTTCATTTTTTATCTGTGCTGTTTTGCCTCACCTTGTCATACCCACCAGATTTTCTTTAAAATTCTAAGCACACTTACCAAGCCAGGCAGGGTAGCTTACTCTGAAGAAAAGCACTTACTGAAGTAGAGAGGAGAACAGGAAAACTCCCTGAAAAACAGGGAACTTCCCTGGGTTTCACAGGTTGTGGTCAGGAGCAACAGTGCTTAGCAGGTCACTGCAGGTGTTGCCAACACTGCTGAAGTCACCTGGGAGGCAGAGCAGTGGGGCAGCTGGCAGTGCTGGCTAACACTTCACCAGCTTCCCAGAGGAAGATTCAGAACCCCAACACAATGTCTCAAAGCAAACTTAAATTGCATCACTTACAAGGCTAGTCAGGCTGCTTTTCCTCCATGGAGCCTTGGAGGGGTCCAGAATTAATCCTGCCTGAATTCCCAATCCTGTTTCATATTTCTTATTCTGATTCAGCACTATGTCCCTATGCCTGCATCACTGGCCAGAAAAGTCAAAATTCCCTCACAAATATTTCTCTATTATTTTCCCCTTCCAGCTCTGAACTCAGGTTAGGAAACAGGTCTGATTCTGGTGTTGATCCCACTGCAGTAAATCAAACAACTTCTATCACCATCACACCTTTGGGAGAGAATCAAGATTCATACCGAGATGATGTAAAATAAAAGCCAGGCAGAAGATTTTAGTGCTACTAGTTCTGAGCTGCTGTTTCTTTGAGCAGGGTTTTCTCAGGTCCAGCCCTGCCCACCTTCTCTCTACCCCCCAAACCTGCCAACGCTGCAGGCCCAGGGGCGGCAGGTCTGGCCCCGACCTTTGGCTGCCCCTCTGCAGTGAGTCAGATGCGCTGCTAAAACAACCATCACTTCTGCAGGTGTAAAATATTTCACTGATATGACAAAAAAGTGTTTTACAGAAATACTCTCCTTCTGTTCAACAAATGTCTTTTCCTATCTTGTGCAATGCTCTGCTGGTAAATCTCCCCATTTCTGCCAATTTCTGCGCCACGGCAAGTCTATAATTGCATCCCATTGACTTCAATGGAACTTTCAACTATATTCAGAACTATCCAATATAAGTGTGAGGAGACCAGCAAGTCACAAGCTCTTTGATACTCATATCACTCCTCACCAAAAGGGGATTGGTTTCACCAAAAGTAAGTTTAAAGACGAGAGATATTCTCTGCTTCATTCAAGCTGTCATAACTTTCAGGGTTCTAACTGCCTGATGGGTTCAGATACCTGCAGGGAATGCAAGAAAAGATGGTGCCACAGTTCTTGTGAGCAGACATGGGAGAGGGAAAGGGGGCTCTCAGCTCTTCTTGTTATTGAAAGGTCAGGTGAAGCAAAAATAGCCAGAACACCACATTTGGAAGGTGAAATGAACTTGGGACACATTAGCAATTTATCACATGAGTTTAGATTGACTTTCTTAGAAAATCTGTATTCATTCTGCTAATCAACTAAAAAGGCACTGTAGATTTTAGGATAGAGTTTTAAATCAAAGACTATATTAGTTGAACAATGCATTTCATAACTCAAGAAAACCAAAGACAGTGACCAACAGTCCTCATTTCATAAATAGAATGCTTAACCTGGGAAAATACTTTTCCTTGGAAATTTGATAACATGCACCCAGAGATTATGAGGATAGATGAGACCACGATACTCATCATACCCAACAACTTCTAACAAAGACCAGACACATTTACAACCTTATTTCTGTACCAACCCTCAAAAACTGAGTACAGAACACAACTCAAAAAGACAGCCTCTCTTGATCTTAAAACATTATTTCTATTCAAACTATTAGTTTGGAAGGCAGTCTAATTATAGCAGTCTAGAGAGAGAGATTTAGACACCACAAAGTAAACCACATACTGTTTTTGCAGAACCCTTAAGACAGAGGGTGCCCAATTTTCATCTGACTCACAGTGAATATCACATACCTCGATGCTGCATTCCACATGACTGAAATCACAAATGATTTTAACTTGTGCAAAAAACCATTTTGTACAGCTCTGGTTTAAAAAAAAGAAAACCAAACAAACAACAACACCCACAACCAAACCAATAAACAAAAAAACCCAAGCAAATACATATTCCCATTGCCACATAGAGTACAGACGAAGAAAAGAAATTACAATTTCTGACTGGGTTTGAATATAATAATTTTTGAAAGTTGATCTCAGCAGAACAGGAGGGAGACAGCTCAAACCGACCATGCAACAAATGTAAGGCGGCACACAACAAGTACAATGCACCACCCATGACATTGCTTTATCTCATATTTCTTTCTCTTGATTTCTTGTATCCCTACTTTCTGCCTATGTTTATAATCACAGTATATATTTTTGCCTTTCCTGTTTCACATGTCTCTTAATTCACAGTTCAGCCATATATTTAGGCTACTTTACTTTTCAGACTGTGCCAAAATATTCTCCCCTTCTCATGCTGTCACCCCCCCTTACAAAATGAATTTCATTTGAAATGTTACATGGAAGGAAAAATAAGAGAGAAAAATGAGAAGTTTCAGAAAAGCTGCAGAGGTCCCTTCCAGCCCTAAAAATTCTTTGATTCTATTTCACAGCTTTAATACTGGATACTATTTTACTAATATATCTCATAAACACTACTGAATACTTACCTTACTTCAGTTTGGTTTATCAGACAATACCCACTCACAACTGCAAAAGAGTTTAAAGAAAATTTTCAACATGCAATTTACTGGCTTGAGAGGCTTACACATACCTCATAGCTCTTTGTAACTGGAAAAATATGCTCTATTTTTAAAAATAAAATCCCATAGATTTTTCAACATGAGGCACAGTTTATTAAATTCTGTGATCCAATCATTGGCTGATGTAGATCATTGCAGTGTAGTCATGTCAAAGAAATTATGCTAAAATTATTCAGATTAATACATCACATGTATTTTAATGTATTTTTTATTATTATTATTTAATTGCAACAATTTAAGAGAGCAACATCTCCTTAGTTTTGTTGGGGTTTTAACTTTGCAATAGTAATATTATTGAGGGGAAATCAGAATAATTATTAACAACAATGTTAAAGTTTCATCTTGGTTTTGAAGAAGCTATATTACTATTCATAGTTGAATAACTTTTGCCCAGACTGGTTAGTTGTCCCTTTCTAAATTTTCTTCACAGTCTTTCAGTGACAAAGCAATTTAATTCATGTAATGTTTAAATGCAATTCAAACAAATTCACAAAGCTGCATATTCATCTTATAACAGAGAAAAACTTATTTTTAATATTTTTTATGATGCAAGTCTCTGCTGCATGACAATGACAAAATTCATGCATACGTCTATGAAATGGGAGTAATCAAAATTACATTTCATCTCACAACGTTTTAAGGCACATGTATGAAGAGACTTTTTTATTAACTTTTTCCTGGTTTTTAGCCATGGTTTCCAGGTTATTTTCTTAAAAACTATAATTCACTAATGTAAGGGGGAAAATATTTTCCTAAGGACAGTTAATTTCACTTTTAAACAAGTGCAGAAATTTAAGGGAGGTGAAAAAAGTTCTTCAGGTTCCACCTTCCTCATCCCTGGGGGCTGCAGTGCTCACGTGGACTTCCAGTGGTTGTGTCACTCTGCCCAACTCACTCTCCTTGCTGGGCTAAATCCTTCTCAGGATGGCTTCTGACCTCACCCCTGAATTCATGGAGGGTCCTCCACTCCGGCAGTTCTCAACCACAACAGCCCTGACCAGTCTCCCTGCTACTGCCTCCTCCCCTCCTGCTTCCAGCTCTCACTCACTGCTTGTTTCCAGCTCCTTTGGCTTTCTCTGAGGTGAGATTCATGCAAGGCTTTAGGCAGAATCTACATCCCCTTTGTACACCTTCAAGAAAACTTCAGAAAAATCACTGTGTGCTACAGGTTATGTTGAGATTGCATTTGGTTCCTGCGTGGATGGGTATATCTGATCTCATATAGAGGAAAAACACCAATTAAAAATTTCAGTTCAGTGATTTAATACTTTCCCGCTGCTAATAATAATCACCCCAGGAGGTCAACACCCGAAACAGTGGCAAAGTGACTGGACAGGTGCATAAAAACACCCATGACAGAGTGCAAAACACAATGTCAATGTCACAACCACCTGAGTTGTGGAAAGCCTTAAATGGCAGTGCCAAAACCTCACAGTGCCTTGGAATCACAGTTGCCTACAGAACCAGCCAGTCAGGCTGTACTGGCCAGGGGCTCCTCACAGGAAGAGTTACTGCTCCAGGGTGACCAAGTTGGCAGTTGGGGAAACTTGGGAGCAACAGCCCAATGAGCTGCAGTAAATTAGATTGACTGAAGACACAAAGCTAGAGGTATAGTCCTGAACACGCTGGTTCTGCATAGCCTGCTCCTTCTGAAGTCTCTGTCAGGTTTTCTGCATCCTCCATGGTCACACCTTCGCATACTTTTGTCCAACTCATGACACATCTGACAGCTCAAAGTGTAGTGCTGATGTTCTGCACCACAATCAAATCAAACTTCTTCCCAGTGTATTGTTCTATATAAAAGAATAACCCTCTACATAATGTATTATAGATCTACAGCATATGATTGTAAAAATGCATTTCTTTTCCTGTCTGATTGTTACCGAGATATTGCTATTGCTGTTATTATTATTAACTTGTGCCAGGGAACTTTCTCCTACTTTAAAGCCACTACAAAACAGCCTTTGTTGCTATTTCAGCAGAGTGCCCTCACCTAAAGGAATGGTCTGCCAGCATAGTTGCATCTCTCTCTCAACCAAAAATTTCTATCTAACAAGACAGTGAAAACAGAAGAAAGGGTTCCCTCCCCTGGCATAGCTGTACCCCCATGAGAGAGTTTGCAACACTGCTCTGAGGGGTCTGAACTCCTCCTCTTCTCAGCCAACACACAAAGGCATTCTGTGGCATAAACCAGGCTTCAAAGTGGGGATCTTGTCTGTAGTGAAGGAAAGTTCCTCAATGTAGCTGTGAATATTTATAGTTAATTCCTTATAATAAACTGATAAAGCTGAGTAAACCTTTGGTAAACACACTCCTGATCTCTGTACAAATTCCTGTTCCTCTGCTCTGTTTTCTCTCATTAATAATTTCTCATGTTGTTACTTCTCCTTGCCTCTGTTCCCAAGCCCGCTTTTACAGACTGTTTTGTTGTTTTACAAGACTTAGCCATCTTTCCCAAGACCCAATCCATTTTCACATCAGCTACACTAATTGGCAACAGACCTGACACATTTCTTGATTACAAGTTAAAACACTTAGAACAAAGCTCCAAACCTTTAAAAAAAGAAAAGCAAAAATGCAGTAAAGAAAATGTCCTCAATTAAATACTCTTTAAATGGATTTCTCTGGGAAGCAAAAGAAGAGGGAGACCCAGTTGTGAAAGACCACCCTGTTGTAGTATTATTTAAATCCCTAGAGGCTTTATTTAAGAAGCTGAGTGTTCTGGACTATAGTCAAAATGTACTTTGAGCTTTTAAAGATATATAATATTTGTTCTATTGCCATGCAAATAGTTTCTCTCTTCAGGTAACTTTAAACAAGTACAATATTAATTCTGTCAGTAAAGATGCTGACATATAAATATTTTTATGAATTATGATAAAATCTGTATCACACAAGGTAGATGTAATTTCTTTGTTAATTTGTAGCTCAAAAGTTAGCAGAGAAAAATATCTAAGGAATGACAGTTTGGGCAGTTTGGTATTTCAAACATGGACTCTTTATAAATATAGCAGTGCTTTATAGATAAGGCTAGTTCTTTCTGTCGTTGACAGACAGCAGTATTGCTTTAGGAATGGGATCTAGATGGGCCATAATTTCTAGTTTTATCATTTCATTATCAAATTCTCCAAAATTACCAAAATTATTGTGTTATAATATAAAGTAAAACCAGCTAAAGAACAAAGTAGTCAACTTACAAGCATGTGTTGTGGTCATGACCAGAACCAGGACAGCATGCTTTGTGGAATTTTTTTTGTGGAGATTTTCCTTCACAAAATGTTTCCGATTTATTCCAATTAGCAATAAACCTGATGGGGGTTGGGTTATTTTTTGTGTGTGTGTGTGGGGGGGGGGGGGGTGCAGGGTAAGGTGCAAAAAAAAAAAAAAATCACCAGAGGAAAAGAGATTAATCGATTCACTTAGAAAATCTTACTTTTGGTGAGTTTGACATCAGGTTTCTTCAAGATATAAATGAGTTCAAATCCTGGCTATACATCACGTTCTCTTCACTGGTGGGAGACCCTGGGGGTTGTGCTGCAGCACCAAGGGCTTGATACTGTCAAGAAAAGAGAGGAGGGAATAGGGAGCAACACTTCTGACTCCAGGCTTTGCAGCAAAGAGCCATTTCCTGAACTGCTCCCACAGAAGGTTAAGATGTTCCTTAAAAGAAAATCAAAGAAAGTCTTCAGCACCACATGTTAACAAAACTGCGAGATTTCTCCTTGAAGAGAATTTACTGCCTGGAGGACCTACATCAATACAGATATCCTGAACCATTGCAAAAGTAAAGGTAAAACACTTTAAAAAAAAAAATTGAAAGATTTCACACATGTCTAAGGATTGGAAACATGTTCTAATATGGCAAAGTAAACTGAGTGAGAAAGAAGCCAACTTGCACAAGCAAATATACAGAAATAACATGCAGAAAAAAATCTTAGTTAACACCTCACCTTCCTGGTTTTTCAGTTGCTCCAAAACCAAAACCTGTCCTCAGTACTGCAGGAAAAATAGCACCACTTTAGACAACATTGAAAGGACTTGCTTAGAAAGATTTTCTGAAGTAATGCAGAAATAAATATAGTAAAGAGGAAGCTTGTTGTGCTTTAGAAATAAACTTAGTAAAGACAGACTACAAATCTATCAGTTCCTACATTAGGAAAAAGTAGGATATTCTCATTAATTCTATCTAGCAGTTACAGGGTGAGGCTTTAAACAACACACTGAAATGTATTGACAAACAGATATTTCTCTGGTAATATCCTTTAATGCACAGCTTTCTACTCTAACTTAAACATGAATATGTTCCTCTGTGTCTCACAAAATAGAACATGGTTTCGGTGACAGTATATAGATCTGGCCACAAAGGAGTTACTCAATCTCTTGTTTCTGGGGACGAGTGACAAAACCCAAAGGAATGGCCTGAAGTTGTGCCAAGGGAGGTTTCATTTGGATATTAGAAAAGAGTTCTTCACCCAGAGGGTGGTTGGGCACTGAACAGGCTCCCCAGGGCACCAAGCCTGACAGAGTTCAAGAAGCATTTAGACAATCCTCACAAGCACATGGTGGGATTCTTGGTATGACCTACACTTCAATGCTCCTTGTGGGTGCCTTCCAATTCAGGTTATTCCATGACCTGTTTCCCATAGATAGGTAGCAGGAAAGTAAAAGTTAAGGTCAATCAAGAGGGAATAAGGAAGCCAAATCATTGTTCAAACATGCATTCTCTGTGCAGAATTACTCTGACTCTCAAGCTAAAGATATATATCCCCACAGAGAGTGAGGGATGTAACAGTATAGGGACTTTGACTTCTCTGATGAGGACTTGCCTGTCAAATACAGAGAGCAGATGGTTTGTGTGTTCCAAGGGACACATTCCCGTTGTTCACACCTCCAGCAGAGAGCCTGCCATAGCCCCAGTGTGCTAGGAACTTGATTTAATGGAGTACTCTCAGTTTTCTTTCATAATCTGCACCCTCTGGAACAGAATAGTGGACTGGGAGAGGAGAGTGCTCTTATAATTGTTATTTATTATTTCTGTGGTGACCATATATAGAGGTGCTACAGAGCAAAGCTCTTACCTCACCTAGAGGTGCAAACAGCAAAACAAAAAGGAACTTTTCCCCAATTCATCCAAATTCGAGTACAATTCATTCACATTTCCTGTGTGCCACAAAATCTCTTTTCCTTTTCCATCATTTTAATATACACTTCATTTTGTTCTATTAAGCAGGAACCTTGGAGGCAGGTGCAGAGACATCCATGCCACAGTGGAATCCTGCAGTTAATATAATGTACTCCTAGCTGGTCTCGGGATCATCAGATCCAGCTGGTCCCAAAACACACCATGGCACGAAAGCTGGCAATGTTGAGGAACAAAGACTGAAAAAAACCTAAAAAAATATACCACAGAAAAAGGAGCAAGTCCTTTAAAAAACTAACTTATTAATAAAATCTTCCATTTGTTTTAGAATCCCACATTTTTAGGTAAGGAGAAGTCAAGTAAGCATTAAACACTGCTACAAAGATGCTTGCACTGGGTTCTGTTGCTCTTTTTGTCCATCATTGACTATATACATATATATATATATACACACACACACATTTATATACATATATATAATATCTGTACAAACAGGAATAGGAGAGTCACATCTCATAAATGCTGAGTGTAAATAAGAATTCCACCATTTGGATGCAGTTCTAAGTTTCCTAAATCTGCAAAACTGAACCAGTGATCTCATGAGACTGGTTTTGGGAGATTGCCAGTCCAGCAGAAATCATGCAATACTGTGTCACTAGAGAGTTTTATGGTGATCTGGTTTAGGGCTGTTGGGTTTTTCCCCCTGCTTCTATATCACTGGGGATGTAGGAGTGCAAAACAGGGAAGAAATAGAAGGTGAGGAAATTGAACACTTCTTTTGAACCTCAGATGTTGGTTCACATTAGGTTTGACTTGGGGCATGGGGGACTGGGTATGATATTATTTTATCCAAGCCACTGAATTTTATTTTACATAGGAATGAAAAAAATGTTTGAAACAGAAATTATCAATGTTTTCTTTTTCATACCTGCTCAGACTGTTAATAAGAAACCATATCCTGAGGATTTTCTACCTCTTACTCTAGTGAAAACTCAGTCATGAATATTTTTTCCTCAAAACTTTAATAACAAGATACTGTAGACAACTTGGTTTTGGCTTAGGTTTGCTCAAATTGCAGTTGGCTGAACAATTCCTACCAATTTCTACTGAGATGTGTTATTATTCCAATGCTGGACACCACAGAAGACTATCACTCAAACATGAACTTAAACTATTGGGGTTTATCAGCATTGCTTTACAAGTTACGCAATTTCATTAGGTGGTATATTCTCTGGTTTCTCCTTTTTAAAACCTCCATGTATAATTCCACAACAGAATTAGAGAAAATTACGGGCTTTTCTTAGAATTATATGAGATGGTTGATGTAAACCTGGAGATACATTCTCCTTTGCCACAAAAACCTTTAAGACATTTCCATATAGACATGAAGAAATGGCATTAATCCTTCCAGTGCAGAGATCTCCATGTGTGCCACACACATCCAAGCAGTAGTGCAAGGAATCTGCCAATTTACTCCAGCAAGGAAAGAGAATTTCTTATGGTACCAGAGCCTGAACCAGGCAAGACAAAGGAGAAAGAGTGACCTCTCCTGGCACCACGTAAAATCTAAAGCTGCTTCCTATCAGAAACAAAGGGGTTTGAAGGCAGGAGTGAGTTGGATTTGAACAAGTAAATGTTTTTTTCAAATGTAAACACTGTTCATCTCATAGGAAAATTCAAATCCTCACCTGATTTTAGGAGTTCAATAACAATGAGCAGGCAATGAGATGACAGTTTGGTAAAGTTTAATGAGGATAATTATTAATAAAAAGCAGCTAATGCTCCCTGAAAAAGCTTTCTGTTGGGCATTGTGCGCTCATTTGGTCTAATTATTTTTGATGTTTTGCCCATCAAATAACCAAACTGCAGCTTGTGAAATGTCAGATATAATTAGAACAAATAAAGCTGTAAGCATGAACATCCAAAAACCCTCCAGTACCCATTAGCAAAAATTCTCTTTAGGATCCATTTACACAGCAGCAGGAACAGGCATTTCACAGGTAGGAAAGTTGGCCCACAGGTAACAGACAAAGTTTTGAAGTCAAACAAAAGTCCTTGAGATATTTCTGGCAGGTAGTAACGCTCTGTGCTTTGTTAAGGATATTTATTTACAGATCTTAGAAAACTGCCTTAATTTCCTCAGGATTCAGTGATAAAACATATGTTCATATTTTTCTTATCATCTCCATAGAGCAACATTTGTAGCATCTCTGTAAAGCTAAATAATGACTTCCTGAATCAATATTGGAGTCAGTTAAGGTATGGAATACATGTATGCAATATAGGATTCTGAACTCACTGTTTCACTCAGCCTTGCTCTGTGTGTTCTGCACTGCAATTGTGCTGCTATTCCAAGCCTCATAGGTTGCTCAGAGGACTCTGCTCCACTTCATTGCCCTCGTCAAGAATGTTCAAGACAACCTCTCTTTTCATCAAAGCACAAATTATTTGCTCCTTTGCACCACCACCACCTAACTGGCATTGCTTTTAAGTAACAGATTACTCCACTTGTATTCCTGGCATGCAACCAGTATTTGTTTGGAAGATCCCAGGAAGGCCAGGTTAAAGAAATAAGCATTGCTCTCATGTTACTCTTTTTTTAACAGAGTGGGAACATCTGGGGGTTCAAATCAAACAAAATATCCAAGATATTTTTGATCTAGCCAAACATAAGGGTTTTTCACCTATCTCCTATGATGACAAAAAAGTGCAGGATCTGTTTAAGAAAATAAGATACGTGAGGCTTAATCACAGAACTTTCCATCAAATACCAGGCTCTGAGATCTAGAAAGAGAGTAACAGTGAGAATTTAACAATGGAAAAAGCAGTGGAGCTTGGCTGTGAAACCTTTCCATTACAGATCACTGTGCTCATAGAGAGAAGACATTTGATTCAATTCAAGAAACTCCTTTTTCTTTCTTTTTCTAATGCCAGGCAAACATACATGCACAAAGATTATTAGGAAGATGGGGTAATGATACTTGTGAAGGAACGTTGCCTACACTTCAACCTTCACAGTTCCAATTAGTCTCTTCTCCATCTTATTTTGTTCTTTCACACTTACTTCATTGAGCTTTGGGTATTCCTACAATGATCCCTCAGTATTCAGGGGAAAATTCTCTTCCCATCTTCAGCTTGGTCAGC
>JAWWLZ010000012.1:18277582-18301125 GCA_035041345.1 Poliocrania exsul
TGCTATTCTGAGTAGACAGGAAGTCATAGAATACTGCCAAAAGAAGTAAGAAATCAAGCTGTTTAAAGTACTAATGGAGGCACTCAGATTTGTGCCATTACAGACAGGAATCTTGCAGTCAGAATTATATGAGGGACCAGTGACTCTGATTCTTAACAGAAATGGGAAAAGGAGGCCAAGAGGAAACAAGAAAAACTGGTATGAAGATACAAATTTTCCATTAGAGAATAATATTAAACACTTGCTACTGGAAAAACATTCTGAAACAAAAATGCCAGAAATCTTTCCAACATTGTCCTGTCACATCATAAAACTTAGTGGAGATCAGAAACTGCCTTCACGGAACTTCAAAGCTGCAATTGGAAAAACTCTCTTAATGCAAATTAATTAGGTGTTTCTCTGCCTGTAGCCAAGCAAGGCAGCATTCAAAACAACACAAGATGTTGTGCTTAGAGTCATGTGACTTAAAGTGTCAAAGTCCCATAGTCAAGATGGTGAAGTCTTCTGTCTGCAACAGTACCCTGAACCAGCTACAACATTTCATAATATTCTTCATTGCTGCTTGAAATTAAAAATTACAATACCATCCAACCTAAACAAGATGGACCCAGCAACCCCCATTCACTCAAAAATTATTTTAAAAATTATATAAACCAGCCATAGATGACAAGAGGTACAGATCGATATTGCTGGCATCCAGAACTGCAGCTCAACCACAAGCAAGAAAACAAATTGCGTTAAAAGCAATGAATCAAATGCAACATCAAATAAAGAAACCATATTACTCTCACGCTGCAAAATGCAGCCTGTGAAGCACAAAAAGTTCTAATGCAGGGGTCAGTCTGAAACCAGCTGTAATTCCTGCAACACACATCCAGGGGCATGGGGAACATCATCCCTGTCAGCTGCAGATGCCAGAACAAACATTAAGCCATGAGGAATCAGGGAGTTCCACAACCCAGGGCTTCTCCAATTTTCCCATTTCTGGAATTTGAAGATACTATTCTGGTGAAATTTTATTCAGTTTTGTCTCTTCTCTATAACTAAAGAGAGATTTTCAAAGCTGAAGTGACTGTTCAGCAGTTGGTTTTCACTGTCAATTTAGTGTTCTGCATCTCTAGTTACACAAAATCAAGGTATCAGTATAAAATTAACGTCATGTTCCCATGGTATTCTTGCCATTCTATATTGAATATTTGGAAATAAGCATTCAGGGGTTAAAGCCAACTGCTGTTTAGCAATTGGGTGACTGCATAGGAGAGAGATTTCTCTTTAGTTTAAAATAAATACTTCTCCCAAAAACGATGCTAGCCAATGTTCACATGAAAGTCACTGTAGAAAATTATCTGAATGAGCAGATCCACTTTAGAGAATAGCCTACATTTTGAGTCCACGTCAGAGAGAAGCAGCTGCTTTCCCAAAATAGCTAAAATCATGCTCTGGCACTGCTGCCTCTTGCAAATGTTTCTGTGATTTTTGTCTGCTTTTGATTTGAGTGATGGAATCATTTTCATTGAAACTGTTGTAGTAAACTTCAGCCCTCCCTTGTTTTCCTTAAAAATGTGGAATCTTTAAAACACACACATGCTTTCCAATAAGATCTTTCAAAGCATGCCATTTTGTTTGTTTCTTTGTGGGATTTTTTTTAATCTCAGCAAAGAATAAAATAGGCAACAGATTTTTTTTGTAGGTTTTATCAAAGTAGGAATGAAAGAGCTGGAGAATTATCTGTGATATATCATAATTCATTTCTGAGATAATTACAGAAAAATTGCCGGGCATTCAGGTAATTTCAGATTCCCTAAATGCATACAGATGGTTGTCTCTGAGCTACTGTACTTTGAGTTTCAAGGAAAACTGCCTCTGTTTGCCCCCAGCTGCTGCTCCACTCAGAGAATATATTAGATATCAGATTTCAGATGCCTTTTCTTTAATAAAATAACACAGATGGTCCAATCCAGCAAAATACTACACTTAATGGCCTCTTAAGGCATTCAGTGCTTCATAAAAGTGATCAGGTGCGAGTAAGGTGATTATCACAGGAAAAACCATCTCTGCAATTTGGAAAATGTACAGAGATGAGGAACTTTTCACTCAGTAGCCAAGAGAAGACCATTTTATCACCAGCCATATCAGCCCCTGCAGCACCTGAGAGTGAAGAAAGGTAGGCTGATCACAACTTTACTGGGCTACAAATGAGGAACAAAACCTAGAGCCAGAGTAACACTTTCCCAAACACCAATATCCCTTCAGGATTTGGAGGGGACCCATCACACAGTGCAGCTGGGAAAGCGAGAGCCACCACCCAAACAGAAATGGGGGCTGCAGAGTGAGGCTGTTGGGCCAGCACAGCTCTGAGGAGCGTGTTCAAGGGGGTCAAAATGCCACAGAGTTTGGGGGGCACATTCAGCCTTATGATCCTGATGCTGGAGGGACATTTACAAAGAGATGGATTAAACTTAGAAGTCAACAGTCCTCAGACAAGAGGGGATCACCTAGTTCAATGAGAAACTCTCCTCTACTCCAGCATCTTCACGGAATTTTGTTAAGAATGCAAAGCAGTTATGCAGAGCACACTCAGTATGAGAACATCTGACCACACCAACTGCTGAGAGGAACAGGAGTACCACAATGAAGTTTAAACAGTCAGGATAATTGGGCCTTCTGCCATCACTGACTCCTTTCCTTGATGTTCCACAAAACCAGAAGGGAGTTCAAAATATAAAGTTCAAAATACACTTCATGTCTAAACGTTAATCTAGTTCATTAATGCAACACCCTGTGTATGTTCCCTGTGAGAAAACAGTTGCAATCCAGCTTTTCTTTGTCTCCTGCAGGAGCAGGATAGCATGGACTAGGCAGAGCAACTCCAGCCTTTGTGCAGTTGTCTGGATTGCCACATCAGGCTCTCTCAGCTCATATAGGAAAACCCACTCCTACTGAGTGCTGTTATCTGGTATCTTCCATCAGTGATAACTTACAGCAGGCCCTGGAAAGGGTGGTTCATGTCCTGCTGCAGCACCTCATCTTTCTCAGCCCTAAGGCATGAATACCAAAGTTGGTTGGGGGCTAAGTGGCTACATTCATAAGGGGTTACAAAATATGTTGTGATGCTCAACTGGAAGACGTGTAACTGCAAAATAATGTAGTATTTGCTTTGGCAATAGTACTTCTATTTTTAATCTGGCAGTGAATAATTGGCAATTGCTTGCCAAAAATAGGCAGCCAAAAATAATAGCCATCAACGCCAAAAGAAAACTAGAGCAGAAGAACCCATTATTTAATCACAGAAACTATTTTCATAGAATGAATAAAATATTTAAATAAAATATATGATGGAAAATATACACATGTGAAGGCATCCATGATAGGAGTTTTGCTCATAATGAAATAGCTGTGAGGAATTACAAGTAGTCCACTCTGTTTGTTGAGCTGCAACTACCTTTATTTTGCTCTGTTCATGTTTATAACCCCTTGCACTGTGGCACATGCCCTTTAAACAAGGGCAGGCACTGCAGATCATGGAGGATGCCCATCACAGTCCCAGCCCGGGTTCTCAGCTTAGTTTAGACTGATGAAACAGAGTCAATTCACTTTAACTGTCATTAATTTATGTCTAAATCATTCGTTTGTCATCTAATTTAACTTTTATGAGGAATCACTTTAAAAACTGAAATAATTCACTTATACCTTGATTTTCTATGAAAGATTAATGCTTTTAAGGAACAAAAAGTTCAAAAGATAGACTGATTCAGAACTGTCTGCTTAAGATTATACAGAAATCCAATCAGTTATATTCTCTGCTCAGACTGAACCTGCACCAAGTTTCCCAATAACTTCCTAAGAAGGTTTTATTTCATCAAGAACAAGTTCCATGGAGCCCCAAAGGTCACAGTTTAGAAGGATTATCTGACCTAGACATTGCATAAAGCAGATGGCTCTGCTTTATGGCAATTAGTAAGCAGGAACTGTGGTATCTGGTTATATCTTCTGATTCTCTGTTTATATGAAGTTATGTGAAACTGGAACCTCTTTGAAAGTCAAGTTGTGTGGAAACCATTTAAGACTATTTCATTTCTAATTATAGGCTTGATAAAGCCATTTTCATGCAAGAGTAGGATCAATGCACAGACTGTCAAACTTGTGAACATCCATCCATTGGTAAGTGGTCTGACTCTTTCAAAGGCTATCACAAAGATAACCTTGTCATGGGGAATGGGAATCTCACTTAAGGAAAAGGTAAACCCCGTCTACAAAGTTTATGTCAGCCTTTCCATGCAGCTTCAGTGGTTTTTTACTGATGCTGTTCTCTTGAAGCTTGCATATTTGTTATCAAAAACAGAGTTTTAAAATATTAATTTTTTGCTCCCTTTCATATTCCATCACCTATCAGGACAACTGAGATGGGAAACTAAATTGCATTTTTAAGCCAACTCTTGCTAGGTTCCCCCAGAGATTCAAGGTGGACATTGTTCTCCCCCTGACCTCAGGGCATGTGTGGCCAGCTGTGCCACAGCTGGCGTAAGCCATCTCTGCTCCAAAGGAATGAAATCCCTCTGGGATGACACTAGGCCTGAACTAATGCTGTTTGGCCTTTTGGTGAGGTTGATTAGTCCAAGCTTAGCACAGTGCCAGTGCAAGTGGAGCTGCCCAGCTTCCACACCAGATTATTTCAACTACAGGGCTTCAGACATGGGGGCAAAAGTGCCCAAGTGTCTTCAGCTGAGGATGCAGACCCATCCTGAATAAAATGTCAGCACTCTGAGCACAGGGCCTTCCACTCCTCATGTCTGTGCTTCTCACAGCCTGCTATGCTGTGGTGAACTTTTGGAATCAGTAAGACAGCAATAGCACTGCTGTGCACAGTGAGAAGTCTTCCTTGCAACAGAAAAAAACCCCAACCTCTATGTTTTCTTATCTTAGCTTTTCCCTCCAGAAGAAAACAAAAGAAATCTAAAAAATATTAACTGCAATTTACTGAGACTTATGTATGAAAGTAAATGGGAGGCTTTACAAACCCAAATTGCTTTACTCACAGATACAGAGCATGCTTTATGTAGGATTCAGATATTTTCAAGCGCTCCCACTGCAGTCACGTGTATGTGATCAGCAGTGCCAGTTGGAAGATAACCATACTCAGGTGCTGAAGTGCTTACAGGCTCAGGAACAAGTCTGGAAAGAGACTAAACAGCCTGAATAAGGCATGGCTTTTAAAAGGGAGAGGTTTAACCTAGAAATTGTAATCAGGACACAGTTCTGAGCTGGATACTTTCTTCCTCCATCACTGTCTTGCTGGGTGTTGAGACAAGGCATGCTGATTACCTGGGCAACAGGTGAGGTGACAACACAAACAGTGGCCAGAGCACAGCTTGGATTGTGAAAGGTCAAGTTGCTGACAGTCAAAGCATCTTGACTGAAGAAGGGATGAAAATGGCAATATGCTCAAGAACAGAAAGAGCAACAAAAGCCAAAAGACACATGATTTCCAAAGGTTGCTGAAGGGTATATTTAATTCTGCCTTAGTCAGAGAAATTAAATATGTATCTTTAAGTCTTAAGGTGAGGATGCAGATCAAGATGTGCAGCTGCTGAATATGAGTAGACAACTTCAGTGATACTTCCATGATGTACAGCAGATCAGTATCGTGCCTTTATACCTCTGTGTAAGTCTGATCAAAAGATCATTTATTACAAAAAAAAAGAAAAACAGCAACAACAAAAAATCACAAAAAGAAAACCCCCAAAACAACCAACCAACCAACAAAACCCAACCTCAACCATCGACCTAGATTAATTCTGTTTCAAGGATAACTTTTCATTTCAAAATAGGATAGACATATTTTACAGGATTCTGTTAAGAAATAGAGTCATTCAAACTGCATTTTAATTTTCCTTCACAAAGATTGTGCACATGCTTTAATTGAAGTTCTGTGAAAATTTATACTGTAAAGTTAGAACAGATTAGAAAATTTTAAAACCATTTTAGGATAAACTGCACACTCTGTTTGACATGGCATAGCCAGAATGGAGGAGTCTTCCAGCATATCTGTCCACCTAAGTATTCTTCAATTCTGATGTTAAAATTGAGCCTTTAGGAGTGTTTTCAAGTGTTGTCTTTGAGTTCAAATTGCCAGTGTGATAGAGTGTGGTAAGACAAAAAAGTCCCTTTCTGCTGGCATGTGCCTCTTTCCATGTAATGAAAAATAAAAGATCCAGAATCCTCAATATCGTTTCAGTAATAATTAATTCTGGATTACTAAATCAAGTTAACAGCTTTAAACTATTTCTCTTAGACACGTTAAAACACATATTGTATTATTTTACAAAAACAATTCATCTAAACGCTAATATTTACACCCTATTAAAGCAAAATGTTCCTTAATTTCAGCTTTCCTGAGCATACAACTAACATGTAAGAATAAGTAAAAACTTGTTCATTGTTTCTATTTTTTCTAAGATATTTCCTTCATCTTCTCCTGAGACAAATTTTTTGGGGGCTAAAAGTAATGGACCTCAAAATGAACTCATCTCAGTTAGTGAGATTTACTTCATGGCAGTTTCAGAAACAAGATCCTCCTAACTTCCCAGCACAGTTTAAGCAGAAATAGGGGATTTTTCCCTTTTCTGCTTCAGTTTGACATTCTTGCTGAGCATCAATTTCCTTATACCTTAGTGTTGTATTCTTGGTAGAAGCTACACACTAGAACCTCTGCATGAACAGAATTATTTCTCTGTGTTTCTGAACTGACATGAAATAAGATGTGACATCAAATCTTACACTGTTTCTCTTTCCATGTTGAATGCAGTCACAAAAATGCACTTAAAGTAGAATAAGCTCTAAGGGAAATGTCAGCCAAAAGACTCTCTTTATTGAGACTTCAGACACCTCTCCTCATACCTCAAATGTGGATGTTAGTGGGTCAGGAAGCAAGAAGTCATTATTCAAACAATCTTATGACCATTAGTCATCCCTCTCAATACATCTGGAAGTGCCACCTCCTTAAGTACTCTTTTTGACACTTAAAGATGGTCCCAATCATTTTGATGAACATTAGGAAATTATCTATCAAAATATTTGGCAACTGGAACAACATCACTCTGTTATCTATTATAAAAAAAAATGAAAAGGTTAAAACTATCTCTGTAAATAATTTTTCTTAAAAAAGGAGGAAATGCCACAAAATACAGAAAGAAAACCCTAGAAATAAACATGAACTATTTTTCCAAGCATTACAGCAAATTTGAGAACTGTCATTCATCCAATTAACACAATTAATTTTTGTTATTCATTTTCATGCTCCTCTGGACTCTGGCAAGGATCAGGAAACCAAGCACCAAAATACCTTGAAAAGATTGTAAATACCTCTTGATTGGGAATAAGACTAAAAGAAAGATCTCAGAGAAGCTTCCCCTTGAGATTTCTCTGCCTACTTCTGTAATTTACTAAGAACATTTTTCCACAGTGTAGGAATTCAATTGGGCACAAGGATCTCAGCCAAGTCAGATAAGGTTTAGAAGATTTTTTTTTTCCAAGTATTTTGGTGCTTCTCCTAGCCAAAGTTAATTGTTCTGAACTTCCAAAAGTATTCATACAATAGAAATGTAATAGTAATATTTCATGCTTTGTAAAACCAAATGCAATCAGGGTTTAACAGACAGTTCATGGTAAATGCTCAGAAAACAGGGATGAGAGCAAACAAAATAAATTAATTGGAAAGTAAAGAAAATAATAATTGAAAACTTACAATATTCCATATTTATTTTATGCCTTATGAAAAAATTAACTGCAAAGTGCTAGTTAGCATCAGGGTAAGGAGGAGTGAAACAGAACTGATTCAGAGAAAAAAGATTCAAAATCTCCTCTTTCTTCCCATATGAATTTTATTTTACCATGTCTTATCATAACACTGACTGAGCCCAAATTTCTGTAGACTTATTAATATCTGACAGAATATAGCCTGAGGTGATACAACAGCAGAGTGAGAGCAAAGCTGTGCAATTCTATCCACACAAGGACATTTTTAAAAGGCAAACAACATTTTCCATGTTTTGATGAACGTATTCATTTTGGGGAGAGGGAGAGTGATCCCTGAGAGAATGACCTCCAGCCACTTACCACTCCTACATATATTCTGTACTCTGGGGGTGAGACCTGGACTGCTGGGCATTTCTACAGAAAGGATAGGGAAGATGGAAGGGATGGAAAGAATTGGAGAAGACCCCAGCTATCCAGATCCAAAAGGAAAAACGAACCTAATTTCTCACTGGCCTTTGGGCTGTTTACCAAGTAACTGTGCAGGTAACGTTCTCACACTGGTTATCACCTGCCTGATGCTGAAACAGTCTTTCCAGGAGCAGCCCAGTGCTCTGGCAGGAACTGCCCAGGATTTAGGGAGCAGTGAGTCAGCCTCTACCACACAACAAGCCAGGGCCAAAGCCCAGCGTTGGACAATGCCCATGAGTGCAGCTGCTGCCTCAGCACCACTGGCACACACTCCTGGGGCTTAGTTCAAGTACAGCATCTTTAGCAGAGAGAGAGAGGAAAAACTCCAAGGACATCATTGATCTGACAACACTCCTGCTACTTAAGTTTCTTTCCTCTCCATTAGCAGAATGTGTACCAGTTCTCCTTCATGGCTTTCCCCTTTGCCTTTGTAAACCCAGGCTCTCTTGCTCTCTGCCTGCAGCATTAACACAGTCACACAAGCCAGTCACAAGGGTGACAGGGACAGCAAACGCTGATTGATGATGCACTTCCTAAGGAAGCAGAAGCAAGTAATAAAGATGACCCTAACACATGATTTATGTGTGTTTGGCAATTCAGACACATACTCGTGCTGGAGACTAGCTAGAGACAGGGGCAGGGAGAGGGGATGCTGGTGATTTATCAGAAAAACTCTGGCTCAAAGCAAAGAACTGGTTAGTCAGCTCAAACCAGTGGGAGCAGAACATGGAGCAAGTGCAGCATCAGAAATCAATGCAGAGATTTAATTAATTATATTTTGTGCTTATTGAAACTAAAAAGTGTTTCCAACTAAGCTGGAAAAAAGAAAATAAATAAAAGCAAAAATAATTCAGAATAGAAAAATACTGCTTCTGAAGAACTTTTAAGGAAATGAACTTTAGAACACGGGATTAAAACATTAACATAATTCTGGTCTCACCAACAAAATAGAAGAGTCCAAAGTCTTTGTCTTTCCACCATCAGGGAGGAGGAACTTGAACATGGAGCTCACAAAGACAAAAGTCCCCAAGACTTGGGTAAGGACATAGTAGGGTACCATCTGTCATTCCTTGATTTGGGAACAGCATCTTACAGGGCCCTGTGAAAGAAACTAATTTTAGTGCACAGAACATTTCCATCTTCCATGATCTTACTTCCAACTCCCTGTTTCTCCTGAGCACAACCGAAAGTATCACCTTCCTGCCAGTAATCTTTGCAAATAATGAAGGCTGTAGAATACCTGAAGCCTTTAGTTTCCCCTTAGAGAGCCAAGTCAAAAAAATGGAACTAGCCCAGATTTTCACATCACAAATGATATTTACAAAAAGATTAAAACTAACAGGGTTTTGTTTGTTTTGATTGTTTTCACCGGCTGCATGAGACTACAGAACCTGGAAAGCAACAATGCCCAATCCCAAATTTTAACATATTCCACAAAAACATATTTAGGGACATGAGGAAGCAGGCATGGAATTGTATTTATCAACACTATTTCTTTTTGCTTATTTATAGCATGTTCTTTCCTCTTCTCCTCCAGACTGGGGGTTCAAAATCATGGATCTCTTTTTTGGTTTGGCTTGTGTGTCCAAACCAACAGGAAATACAATGCAAAATCTTTGCTTTAACAACTAAGAGACCACAGAGGATTCCTTCATTGTCTTTTTTGGAGGGGGGAAAAAACAGAGAGGGAAGAAAGGAGAAAAAATCCACCAAAAGAATGAAGTCATTTTAGCCATTGCAAAGATACAGTTCCTTTTTAACCCCCACTACAAGTGAACTGGAATGGTAGCTTTATTTAGTACTCTTTGAGTGTTTTAAGAGATCTTTCAGAGCACTAAGGAAGCCAGAACGTAGTAGCCGTAGCAAACCCCCATCTACACAAACCCACAAAATGTGGGACAAAAATATCTGTTCATCATTCTTTTTACTTCTCAAGTGTGACCAGACCACTGCAAAGGTTTGTGCAGAATTCTCAGCACAAAAACTCGATTCAGTGTCCAGTGGATGAGGCTCTACCCATTTCAACAGCAGTAAAATGCCTAATGGACACCTTCCACATCTGCAGCACAAACAAAAGTCTGACGTCTGCAGATGGAAATACAAAATGAGCTACATGCTGGATTTGTTTTTATAAAACTCCCGGTTTACTGTGTGGTCCAATATGAAATCCTTATTCCTGTGAAATAACTGTTTTCTGATCTCTCTCCAGAAAGAAAGCCGGAAAAACATTTTCATGGCTAGAAGGAATTACCAAAAGATTTCATCATGCCTTAATTTATGCACATATGTAAGACAAAGGATCACTTAAATCAATCCTTTCATTCATCTAAATTTTATTGTGCCCAGCAGAAATGGTATTTTTCCTTTCTGAAAGTCATGTCACACAAACTGTTTAGTTTTGGCTTAATTGAGAAAACATAACCCATTTTTTAACTACATTTATATATAACACATATGCCTAAGCATTCTTGTTTGCTTTTAATTTTTCAGTTAAGAGTTTTTAGCATTTCTCGGTTCCCGACTGCGTATGATTCAGCCAAAGCCAGTCAATCACAGCTCCTGATGTGGTTGTATATCCCAAGGCAGTGGTTTCTCATTTAGTTGAACTATCCCAGAAAATATGTATTTATGTCAATATTATACTTGAATTTCCTCTTCCTTCACAATTTTCACCTGTATAATCCCTTTAGGTAGAGTTACTCCTGGGTTTTATTCTGACATAGTCAGGGGAGAATCAGGCTTAATGTCTTTACAATTAGCTGAAAGACTGTTCAACCCACCTGGGAACAGTTTTGATGAAAGTGCAGTAAATGCATGACTTACCATGTTGGGGGAAGCACTGTGTTTTGAAGGAAGCACTGTATTTTGAAGGAAGTGGTGTAATGGTATCTCATGAGAGCAGTTCTTATTAATTGCAAGTTTTTTGTGGCTTGGATTTATTAAAGTTCTGAATGTATTGCCAGTTTCTGCCATATGTGGTCTTTAATTCATGAAACACAAGACTGTACATTTCCCAAAGACGTCCCCTCTAATCATTCGCAAATCTAACAAATTTAGCACAAGGAGATGCTTCCTAATCAGCATCAGCAACCTGACCTATAACAACACCAGTGTACAGACAAATTATAAAAGCATAGGTGCATCGACCTATAAAAGCCTTAATACCGTTCAAAGAGAGTCAGTAAGATTTTTCAACTGTTCCACACCCCTCTAAGCCTTCAGGATTTTAGGATGTAGTCTTAGACAGAGGAAGTCCTTCCTGTCACAGCATTTGCTGCCAGAAATGGGAGAAAGAGCTCTGAGGAGCTCTTCAGTGAGAGCAGTAATAGTGGCCCATGGCTCAACACTACCCTGAGACAGTCTGGCAAAATGGCAGGAGATAAACATGCTGTGGGCAATTCAGAAAACGTTTCATGGAGCAGAAGATCATTGTAGGGGTGATGGGATTACATGTCCCACTCACAGGTAGAATTACTGCTAAAAAATTCCTCATTCATACAGAGGACACCCACAATGTTAACAGGCCGCTCTGGAGCCCACACAGCCTCAGGCCCAACTTAAATAAGCTTCTCAATGAGTGAAGATGTTACAATTAGAAAAGGCTACATCTTTCTGGTTCAGCCACATGCACTATTTTGAAAAGAACAGAACAGACTCTTTCAGTTGGGATGATCATCTGTCCAGCTGCCTGGTCAGTTCAGTGCTGAGCGCTGTCCAAATGCCTCAAACACTGACAGGCTTGGGGCATCACCCTCCTCTCCAGAAAGCCTGTTCCAGTGTTTGACCACCATGCCAGTAAAGAAATGACGCCTAACACCCAGCCTAAACCACTTCTGGAGCAGCTTTGAACCATTCCTAGGTGCCCTAGCACTGGATATTAGGGAGAACTGTTTTCTACCAGGTAGCTGACTTCAACTCTTTGATCTCAATTTTCTAAAGAATGCAAAATAAAGGACAGATTCTTTTCCTAATTGCTCTTTCCAACACAAGAGATTACAACGATTAGTGATTAGGGTTGTGGTGCCCAAAAGAGCTCCTGCCTGGCTCTGATGGAGGGCTTCTGCCAATAGCAGTTGTGGAAAGGGATTGAAAAAGATGAAAGGGAAGCACAGACTGCCCATACCTCAGTGCAGCCTCCCTTTGGAACTTTCACCTGAGTAACTTTCAGCTTTTCTTCTGAAAGTGTTGTTTTATTTCTTTGGTCCTTATGTGACTTGATGGTGTTAACCAAAAGCCAGTTCTTTTCCTTACCTGTCAGTTAAAATGGGTTTATTTGTTGTTCTAAAGCATCATTCTATTAGCTATCACATATGAATCTAAATCAGTCTACATCCCAGTCCTTCAAGTTACCAAATATAACTGGCTACTGAATAATGTAGTCTTTTCCAATTAATTTAACTCTTTTTTTTTTCCCACATTGACAGTAATTTTTTGTTACAGTGCAGGGCACTTAAAGAACTTTAACACTAGAATTAACATTTCATAGTAAGAGATGTTATAAACAAAATTAATTAACTCTTATTCTTCATGATAAAACAGCTCTTTCCTCAACTTCTGTTTGAAGTTTTAACACAGTTTTTATTACAGGACAGTGAAGGAAAATGTAAATGAAATGCAATACTTCAGGGTTTTCAGAGCATTTAGGAGATCATGTAACCACCTTTGCCACATGTATTTCTGACAGCATTTCTCCTCTGTGCACTTCACCACCCTTCAGAGGAGGTTACTCAGCATGGCATCTCCTAATGTTGTTCAGCAGGTTAAAGGCTTTGTTCTATTAGTTTACATGACTCAGCTCTGAGGTTTCAGAGAGCTTTTGTGGCCCAGTAGTAACCTCACATTTGTTACAGAAGCTCCAGTTTCCAATCACAGAAATTCTAGTGCATCCCAGACTCTGACCTCAGGTAGCTTTCTTTGTAAAGACAAGAGTGTGTGTGCCCAGCCTATGCATAAACCTCAACAGCACAAAACTTCCTTCTTAAAATAAATTTGGAGGAAGGTCTTACCAGTAGATCAAAAATGTTGTCCTTATAAAGGGAGCAGTTTCTCAGCCTCCTGCACTGCAAGCATTCATTAGAAGGAAACCAGTTATTTTGTAATGAAATCACTCAAATACTTAATGTCAGGCCCCCTCAATCCTCAAAAATAAAACCAACACAAACATAAGCAGTAACAATTCAACTAATAACATTTATGGTGACTAATTAAAAAGTTAATACCTTTTTAATGTACTGTAAATAGATTGAATTTTATTTCTCGTGGACAACCCTTTGCACAGCATGATAAAACAGTGCCATTGAAGGACACAGGGAAAAGAGCTCGGGAATCCCAAGTGGGAGTGAGGGTAACACCCAGCAAATCGTGCTTTATGTGAGCCCTGCCATGACTGCGAGCAGAAGGCAGTCAGGAACTCCAGCTTTTCCAGGAGGAAGCCCCACAATGTAAATTCTGCACAGTCATACATTATTAATAGATGTGTGTAGACTGCAAAAGACAGCAATGCTCTATGTGGGTGTAATATTTATGATCAAGTCTTTTACCTCCTCCAAATTGTTTCTCCCTCAATTTACATAGCCCAACACATTCTCCACTACATCAGTTGATTACTTTTTTTATTCTGCATT
This sequence comes from Poliocrania exsul, assembly GCA_035041345.1. Classification (NCBI taxonomy): domain Eukaryota; kingdom Metazoa; phylum Chordata; class Aves; order Passeriformes; family Thamnophilidae; genus Poliocrania; species Poliocrania exsul. The sequence goes on from JAWWLZ010000012.1 coordinate 18,291,430, forward strand.
ATTATGAACTTCTACATCACATGGCAAATAGAAAAACGTCTTTGCTTTACTGGGAGGTATGTGAAGCATTTCTACCGGAGGAGTAAATACTTTGCATATATTTTCTAGATACATTTACAGTGTATATCCACAAGCATATATTTCTTGGTGAGCTTGCAAAATTATAAAACAAAAAGCATTCCTTTGAAGGAAAAATGCATTTTCTTTGTAGTAAGCAAAAATACATATGCTGATCTGGTGATATTCTTAGGAATAAAAACCCCAGTAACACCAAATATGCTTTCTCTATGTCTAAAGGGAAAGGGAAAGCAGGAGAAAAGTCTAGATTGCTCTGAACAAGGGCATGTTTGATCTGCATGTAAAGGGAGTACTTTACAACCTCCACACCACTAGTTCATCTTGATAGACAGGACACAGGCTTTGAGCTGGAGCTGGAGGAATTTAGTTAACTAAATGCATCCCTTTGCCTCAGAGATGAAAGCCACAACTCCTACCACATCATCTCTCTATGGCTTTCTTACACTGCTCTCAGCCATTTCAGTACTTCCATGTTTCAGAAAGGCAAATTTGTATCAATCATACAGGCTATAAAAAAGTATAAAAAATATTTGTTAAATATTCCAGACATCCAGATAGATTCTGTACTCAAAAGTCACTGAGATTTCACTGGTGTGCCTTCTGAAGCTCTCAGTTCAGACTGGGAACAGAAAGTCTTGAGGAACACAAAAAAGGTGAAAATCCAAAGTCCTGGCAATCACCTGACCTCAACTTTCATTGTACCAATCATTACCTTTGGGTTAATTTTAATATTTTCCTTTGACTTTTGAGCTCTAGCACTGGCATCTGGAAAATTACAATGGGCCCTATTGTACCTGGTTGAGTAGAAACAGTAATTTTTTTCAGAATGCTTACAGTGTTGAGAGCCAAAAGGATTGAAATTAAATACAATTATATGGCAAACTAAGGCCTTTGAATGCTAAAGGTGTGAGTTCTGATCTTGTTCTAGCATTACTCACAAGACTAGCCTACTTTTCTCCATTTAGAAAATCAAAAAACTCTTTTAATGGCACTCAAGCCTTAAATGCAGTGATAAGTCTTACCAATGCTTGTATTACTTTGCAGTAACTGAATTACAAAAAATTGATTTTATACATAATTCAAACAGGGAAATTCAACAAATTTTTGTTAGTATATACAGACATATTTTTTCTAGAGAAATCCTAATCTATGATTAGACAAATATCATAGTATGTGTATAGAACTATCCTACACTTTCTGTGCAATTGGAAGTTAAGCAGCAGCTCCAGGTTATCCCTGAACATTTTTTCCTAATTTAGCAAAGAAGTAATGAACATGGCTAAGAAGAGAAGACCAATCTTAAGCCCACAGCATTTTCTGGTGGCATCACATATCTGTGGGGATAGCTTAGGGGACATGAAATCTGTCCTTGAACTATAGTTGTCACTATAACGATTCCAGCAGAGTAACAGAATGCAACTGTTGACTCCTTCTAGTACTGCCCTATTGACTTCAGGCTCAATAATGCAACATAAAGCAGGTCTCTATTGGTGGTATTGTCTATCACCATGTGCTGCTGAACTGATTCAGAGAGGTGGTTTTGTTGCTCTTGCTAAGATATTTTAGAGGACATACTGAGAACAAGTGAATTCTTGCTGAATTTCAGGAATTCCAATATTGTTTCTATATACCCTGTTCTCTATAAATATCACAACAATTGTAAATAGAGCAGTATTTCTAAAATTCTTTCAAAATAATATTTTTTCACATTACTTAGGTATTTAGCATTCCAGATTCTGGAAATATGCCTGTGATTTATTATTCTTTTATATTCAGCAGTGAAAAAGTAAAATCATAAAAAGTTAATCAAATATATGACATGAGTGACTGATCATCACTTCTCTGAGATTCTGCCTTTGGTGAAGGCTACCAGGATAAGGCTCTGCAGTAAAACGAAGAGGGACATTACTATTCCAGAAAACTTATCCATAGTTGTAAAAGAATTGCACAACAAGGGGATTGTTTTGTTGATACATGTCCATCTCTGGGGAGGGTTTGAAGCCTTAAGGGCAGGGATTGTATTGTTTAGATAACTATACCCAGCAGTTGCCTTCCAAGCTACCCCTGACCTGCAGCCAGAGGCTCAAAAACACCTCTCCAGAAACTACATGTTCAAGGCATTACCTTTGTTATCCACAAGGTCAGAGGGCAGTTCCTTTGGCTGGAGAGCAGAGCAACCAGCAGGCAGTGGTGACATACATAGTAAAGCTCTCTTAATTAAACTGTGCAGTGGAGAGAGAGAAAGACATCAAATAAAACAGCAGCAGCATCACAGGTGGGCCTAAGGATTACAACACATCTTCCCCCTTAGAATGAGCAGGGACATTCCATTACAGTACAAAAGTCTTTTGCAAGTAACTGTTCATCTTAATCAGGTTCAAGGCTCCTTTTTGCCTTCCTGCCTGGCCATTTATTTCAAAATCCAGGAATTCCTTTATAGATTCCCTCTTTGCAAATAGTCAGTGCCTAAAAATGCAATGATTTGCATGCCAAGAAGAGGAAATAAGTCTTGAAACTAAATGAATTTTTGGCATATCAATTTAAAACATTTATCATGTACTCCTTTCTATTCCTGTTTCAAGTGGCTCAGCTGAAGAACAGAACCATGACAGAGCTCTCCAACCACATCACAAATAATGGAAGAAACAGGCTCCACATATTTTAACATCTTTATATATGCCACGCATGGTTTGTTAAAAAAAAGTAAAAGTCCTGTTTTGAGAAACTTTGGTCATCCCAAATGGTATTACTGAAGTCTAGAAAACTTTTCTTCAAGGGGAGTAGTTAATAAAAATTAGTCACCTGCCCCACAGTAAAAGTGGATAAATAATGTAATTTTTATAAGCAGTTTGAGTTGCCAAATTTATAACACAGAACTACAAAATGGAGTTTTATTGGTGAGAATGCTATCCAGCTCAAATATGGACTAATTCTTCCCAGCACCCGTGGGTCACCAAAATGAGGCCTTTTAAAGATGAGATTTTTCCTTACATTTTCTTATGTAGAAGGTAAGGCAGAAGTTTTGAAGGTTCTTTACATATGTGTAACATGCAGTATTCAAAACAACAAATCCATGCATTCTTTTATGATATACACTATCTCATGTTCCCTCTCTGTGCCCAGTTTTCAAAGAATTTAATCCTTCTACTTACTCAGGTACGGGATTTTCATTTATATTTTGACTCCAGAAATTCTCCACACTGGACTTAAGAAGACAGGTACCATCAACAGGCAATACAGACTGACAGAGCTGTCTGCAGAATCTGGGAGGTCACTCCCACAAAAATCAATCAGAAAGAACACCCAGATCTTTTCCTAGACTTTGAAAGTTATAATTTCAAATGACACTCAGTTCAAATGATCCCACTGGCTGGTCCCATAGCTGGATACAGCTGTGCTAGAGGAACTGCTGTTGTGGCAGCCAACAACATACTTCATATTTACATTAGAATAGACTATTCTCAACTTTTTTCTGCTTCAGTTGTGTGGACATCAAGGCCTAAGAGTACGTACCCAAGATGAGGTGATGTTTTTCATTGACTACAGAGGGCTTTAAGTCAAACCCTAATCTATTAATTCAAACCACACACCTGACCCCTGCCCTCCCAATAAGAACTGACCAACACATTCAAAGTAAAACAAAAAAAACCCCAACCTTGAAATAGCAATTTCTGTGCTTGAGTTTGGAATTGGGATAGTTGCTCCCAATACAGTTCACCTTCAGCACAAGCTATGATGTAACAGTCTACTGCCCTGAGACTTTTGTTGTAGTCCCTCTGGGAAGAGATATCAAGTTTGACTGACATGTTCTGTTTCATTGGATTACCTAATGACAATGAATTTAGTGTAGAAAGTTTCAATTTGACCATTCAGGATGCTGATGAAGCTAAATCAAATAAGCTAAACAAACAGAGTCATTTTATTTAACTCTCACCCAGCCCGGAGCATACCCCAGTGGTTCATGAAGTCTGTTAATTATTGATCATGGAGAACAACCAAAAACACAGTCATTTCCAATTTTACCTCTTATAAAACCTAAACATGAGATTCCTAAATTGTGTGGGTCCAAGTCAGACTAAGCACATTTCAGGGGAAAACCCTCTGCCAAATTCTGTACACAGAGGTTTTAGGTCAGTGCAATTAGCTCAAGAAAAGACACTTTTAATGGCTTAAATCTAAATAGCTCAGAACTTCCAACCACACAAAAAATACACATAGAACACACAGAAATCCCTTCATCTGACTTCAACAAAATAAAACTAACAGCAAAAACTCCCTTTGTAATTTCCTATTACAATAAACTTTCTAGCCAGCCATATGTATGGAAAGTGCCCCAGAACTGCGTCATTCAGTGAGTTCAGCACACATGGAAGCAATACCAGATACAGATACAACAGGAGCAGAGTATTTCCCTTTAGATATTGTTGCTTTTCAGCAAATAGTATGTGAAATTATAGTGGAGGAAAAGCACTGGAAGAGCAAAATACTTATGTTTTAGTGGAAGACTATAACCTACACAGTTTAAGCTGACATACAAAAGAATATATATGGTCCAGCTTCAAATATCTTCCCAATGAGCAGCAGTTTGCTCTAGCTGGCTTGGAGGCCCCATCCACACAAACACCAAGCCTGTCCCCAGGGCAACTCTACTCAGAGTCACAGGTTACAGGAGTCCAGCCATACACTGAGCAACAATCTGCGTGGTAGATCTGTTCAAGCCTGGTTGCCAGATACTGTACTGATACAATGTCAACCTGTTCTTGGAACAAGAATCAGTTGGTATTCAATCTTACAAATAATAATAAAAAAAAAAGTTTGTCACAATTGTTTTTAAAAAGACAAAGTAAAAAATATGCATTTCCTGTGTATCTTTGGTCTTTAGCTCCCACATTTAGATCTTCAGCTGAATGCTGAAGACAGTGTTATGGACCTCAGACTCACACTGACTTATCCCAGTCAAAAATCTGGCTCTCAAAGTGATGTCTGAAAAATGTTCTGAAGAGTTTAAGAATGAGATATATTGTTCTTGCTCTGGAACATAGGCTGTACAATTTCCAAGAAAACCAACCTCCAGCTTCAAATACGTTAAGTGGGAAATTCCCGGCAAGGTAATTCTCGTGACTCTATACATCTGGAACGTCATCACTTTGGGTACATGATGTATTCATTTGATTATGTAATATTGGCAGATCAGCATATTTTCAAAAAGTAAAAAACATATCTAGATGCTCTGTGCAGTAACTTTGATAATAAATAAACATTGAAAGAAAAGAAATCTCAGAAAAGCTACAGATGAGAGACTAGCAAGAAAGCGGAACACTTCAAGTAAAAGGCACAAAGAGCTCCATCACTCTGTTAGTTCATCTGAAAGATTGAGAGGTGACATAGTGGAGAAAATCCTGCCCTTAATTCTTTGATTTACTAGAAAGTCTTAACAGGAAAACAAAAGGATGGAAGCAGAAGCCAGTCAAATTCAGTATTAAAAGTAACACAAATTGTTACCACTTTCAGTGGGAAATTAGAACAAGAAACTACCAAGAAATCCTTCACCATTTGCTGTCTTCCACTATGACTGGGTGCCTTTTCAGGAGTATATTTGAGCCAAACTGCACATTGTAGGCCATAAATGGGTAAAATCAACCTGTGTGCAATATAACATCCTCGTAGAGTCTTAAAAAAAAAAACAAACCAACAACAAACCCACAAACAACAAAACACACACCCACCCCCAAAAAAAACCCAAACAACCCCCAGCACCTAAAAATCTATTAACTGCACTGGCCAAGCAGACAGAAAGGACTCAGAGTACACACAAACACAGTGTTTGCACAGTGGGTTGGAGCAGGCTTTGTACTAAAGCCAGAAAGACTGGCCTCTAGACAGAGATATGTCTCATTCTTGCAGCTGCTCAGAAAAAAGAAATACTATAGAGAAAATCCACAAAATCCCAACAAATGTTTATACAGCCAGTTCTTGACTTACACATTCCCCAGAAGTGTTTTTCACAAAATGAATGACCTAAAATCAAGTTAGAAATCCAATAATTCTGAGTTCAGTTTATCAATTATAAGCAGCAGCACTACTGCTGCGCAGGAAAGGGCATTGCTCAAAACACATCTCTTGTATCACTGCATGCTATTTTGACTGGACTGTGTTTGGCCTGTTAAATAATAAACATTATAAGATGGTACAGTTTCATATATGTCCCATCAGAGCCATCAGCTCAAGCTATTTATCAGCCAAAGTGCCTTCATTCCTTAATTTAATGCTCACTCCACCACACTGACAACGGCCGGAAGAGAGCACCCATGTGAGAGAACGAATGCCAACTACTCTGCATTCCAAAATGAAACTTCTTCTGCCCTCAAACATCCATCTTATTTATCTTAATAAAACATCCATCTTATTTATCTTAGAGGTCTCATTATTAATGTCTGATCTGGATGAATTTAAAAGGAAAGAGGTTACAAACTAGGTTAACTGTGATAAGGCCTATCAATCTTTAGACTTCGTGGTAACGCAAGCTTTGCAAAATATAATCTTGTTAAGAAATAAAACATACCCCTTTATGCTCTTGTGCTTCCCTTCATTTCTGTAACACAGAGGCGCCTTGGTGTCATGTTTTACCTTGACTTCTCTCCCCCACAGGCTGCCAGAGCCTCCCTGCAGGGATTCTCTGCAATGAGCTCAGGGTGGGGGTGATGAAGGCTGCATTTGCTACTCTCTAAAGCCACAAATGAAGATTAAATGTCAATTATATAGTTACAACCTCTACTTCTTCACTGGTTTGAATTAAAAGAGATGGAGGCATCTTCCACATCAGTGAAGTCAATACCACCAGCCATCCATTGTTAACTGAGCTTACACAGATGGCTGAGGGAGAAAAAGAAGAGAGAAATCATGGAGAGAGGATGAAGGCTCATCTCCTGACATATTCTCAATCCTGGGAAGTGAAACACAATTTCCTTTCCAGTGAAGTTTGCCAGTGACATTCAGCACTCTACAGAGTGCACAGATCTGCAGGTCAGCACAACCTGGACAACAGGGCAAATTCTGTTTGCAAACCAATTTAATTGGCTGCACTACACAGCTGCAAACAAATCACTATCCTAAAAAACAAACCCAAAACAACCACAGATGCAAAACAAAACTCCACACCAACAGATGCTGCCAGTCACATTCTAGACATTATTAACAGGAAATAAAGAATTGAGGATTAACTAAGGGAAAAATGGTTAAGCATTTTGGTGCATTTTCACTTTATCATAATAATGTTGAGGCAATATAAAAAGTTATCATGAACATGAAGATTACATGGCTGTTCAGGTACAAAGATCACTCTGGTAAGAAGCTTTAAAGGTACTGAATCTCATCATGTCTACAGTCTTGAATAATGTTACCTGTATTTTTAACACCTCCTCACTCATCCTATGTCACAGAATATATGAAATATTTCAGGAGATTCTTGAAGATAATCTTAGTGCCCAGGTGTGGCTCGGGGTGGGCAGAAAAGAAACAACAGAAAACAAGAAGAGAGGAAGCCAGTTTTGTTCAGGCTAAGCTGGATCACCCAACAGTGCACCAACATAATCTATGGCTCTGCTTTTCTCATAAGGCTGCAGCAGTTCTTATTCTTGCTGGTTTGATCCCAATTATATGACCTATGGCATAGAGGAACTTTCCTTTTTTTCCTAATAAATTAAAGGTAATAATGTGAAACTAATCAATGAAACCATAAAGCCATATGGTATTGTGGTCCTGGATGGTAAGTTTATACTCTGAGAATCTGTAAATTAGCTGTGAAAATAAAAAAACATTTAAAAATAGATTAAGCAGAGATAAAAGCCTTGGAACACATTGTAAAAATTACAGATCCCCAGACCCATTAAAGTGAACTAAAAGCAAATGACAATGTGACTGACTAGCAACTTTATCAAATTCAGTAAAAGGTCCATTTCTTTCTTTATCCAAAGGAGGGTTTGTGATCATGAATGCTCCACAGTGTCATATGTTATCTAGAAAGCCATACTGTGTCACCAGCTGATAAACATCATCAGGAGTCCAGTTTCCATCTCAAGGGAAACTTCTGGGTCTATCTTTGGTTCATGGCTGGGTCAGGTCACTAAAAGTTTTCACTGACCTGAACCTGATCCAAACCAAAGAATTGAAGTCCCTGACCTGCTCACCCCAAGGAACAACTATAATGAAAAACTGATACGAAATCATAGAGCACAGCAAGAGCACAGCTGGAGAACAGCATCTGTCTGAGGCAACTTCACGAGAGCACCTGTCTCTTTTTATCAGCAGATCCCATGTATTTACCACGGTATTGACTTGAAGTGAGTCTTGTAGTCAGAAAGCTATTCTGCTAATTTTATTGAGTTAGTCTAATAAAATACGTGAAACTGAACTGCATTTTCAGGACATTCCCGGTAATTTGTTTGTAAAACCTCACTTCCTTAGTGTTCCTCCTTGAAATCAGTTTTTAAAGCAACCTGAAACCACTTACAACAACTGAGCTATTATTTTTGATAAAAGAAAAAGAGCTATCAAACCAAAATTTTGGCAACTTCTAGCTCTCTGTAACATACAAATTTCCTAAAGTAGTCCTGAAATTTGGCATCCTGGCTGCTTCAACAGCTCTGTACTGTCAGGAAGAACTTGCTGAAATGCACTTTAATCTCATAAACACCTAAAGTAGACACTGCACCAAAATTTGTAAAGAGTAGCTGTTTTTAAGAACAGCATGGGAAAGCACTCCAGCTGAAACAGCACTGGGGCACCATAAACAATTCTGGCAGTTTCCTACTGAAGAGGATTCAAATATTGCTTATGGATAATATTTCTGCGGATTTTGTCCCAAGCTGGGAGACAACTGCGTGGGTGGGAAAGACTATTTTCTGTTTGCTTCTTTAAATTCTGCCTCATAAACACCTGACTCAACACTGTATAGAAAATGAAAGTGATGCAGAACTAATCTTTGCTGTTGCCTTTAGCATAACCTTCACTGCTCTAACATGCACCAATTTCCAGAGCAAGAGTATTTCTAACACAGTTAAGACAAAGCACAGTGCTGAGGGCGCTGGTGCCTCTGCCCAGGCAGCAGCACAGTGTGTGCAGCCAAAGGGCAGGCAATGGGGACTGCACAGACCAAACCACCTCAGCTACACATACTTGGCTGCTTTGAGAAGGTAGCACAGAGCACATACCACCCTGAGCCTGATGTGAGGAGCTGGCTGATGCTCCTCACAAAAACACTGCTTAGAAATAACTATTCTGTGCTCCTCTCTGTGGCTTTGAGCCACCTAAGGATACCCCTGTTCCATAAGCTCTAAACCACGAGTAACATAACTACATAAACCAGGAATAACACAATCCTTGCTCGTACGGGGAGGTTGGGCCAGGTGACCCACTGTGGTCCCTTCAACCTTACTCATTCTGTGTTCCTATGATCCATTTTCATTGCTGAACTTGATGCAAAATTATAAAATTACTGAGATACATTTATTTATATAAAACATACATGGGTGAAATATAGAAAATATACAATGTAGTTTTACACAAAATACAATATTTAATGTTACATAAGGTTTCTTTCTCTTTTATAATTTTATTCTC
>JAWWLZ010000012.1:18301225-18320345 GCA_035041345.1 Poliocrania exsul
ATATACAATGTAGTTTTACACAAAATACAATATTTAATGTTACATAAGGTTTCTTTCTCTTTTATAATTTTATTCTCCCTGTGCTACACAGTAGAGAAGGCAGGTAGTAGCCATTCCCAGAAGGTTTATTTAAAATGCTTGGTGAGAGCACACAGAACACCCACTGATTTACAAACACAACAATTTTAGTTGTGCAACAGTAAGAAATATGCTGCATCAACAAGATTACTTGAGACTTCTCACCCCTTGCTTTTGTCAGTGATCTGGGGTGCGATCTCCAGCTAAATTTGAGCTTTTCCTTTTATTTACTGCTCCCCTTTCAGTTTAGAAATTGGTCTGTGTTTCTTAATTGGCTATATTTAAGCTTATTCTTCCCAGGAATTCTTCCAATAACTGAGTAGAATTGGCTTTCAAGTAGCTTTAGAAAATGTATTTATGACTCTGTGATCATTAGACTTATTTTCTTAGGTCTATCTTATACCAGGAAGAGTGAAACAAAACCTCCATGATGTTTGACACTAATAAATTGGTCCTCTCTTTGTTAACAATTTAACATAATTTTTCTTAGGGAAAGTTCAAAAACTTACTTGTAGCAGTAATATCTGTTGCTTACTGCAAAGGCATGTGAGCAGCCTAATGTTTAGCAGGGCTACTAAACATATGCTATACATGGAAGCATAAAACAATACATTTAACTCCTACACTCATTAGATGATATTAAAAGACTTCACAGACTTTCCAACACACCCAGTCCACAAAAATTCAACACTGTATGATGAATCTGACTTTTACTTTCATTTCCAGCAGCAAGTCAGTATTAATTTACTCATTGTTTCATCCATCATCCATGACAGAACCATATTATTACTTATTAAGTGAATTCATTCTGGGATTTATTTGACTGAAAGCCTTAAGAGCAGCCTTATAGCTTCTATATATATCTACTTATAGCACATATAATTTCTTGGGAATGGTACATGTTTTCAGATTTGGAGTCATACAAATGGCTCAAAAGATGTTACTATGAAGAGCACTGTGAAGACTGAATTAATTTTAATGGCATTCTCATCCTGGGATTTTGGAGGGCTTTGCAAGTGACAAGTGAAGTCTGAGAAAGGCCTGCAATTTAGGCTACAAAAGCAGAGAGAAAACTTCAGCACAAAGAACAACACTTGTTATGAACAAGACTGGAATGATTTTTCAATGTGCAATGGAGAAAAAACACAGCAGAATTTTCCTTTAATTGTTAGATTTTGGAAGGAGAAAATTGGATAACACAGTGTCAAGGCTTGGCAAATGAAAGGAAAAGGGCATTTTTAGCCATAATAGAAAAGAAAGCAATGGAATGGAAAAAGGAAAAGAAAATTCTGATGATATCAAATGTTTTTTTTTCTTTTTTAATAGTTAAGAAGTAATTAGCAAAACTGTAAACTCAAGAATGTCAAGAGATTAAAGGTTTGCAGAAAGAGTAAAGTAATTTGGGCTCTCATCTTGGTTCTGACCTTCACTTATCCTGTATTTTAATCCTCCCTGTGAACAGTCTTACAGTGGCAGCACTGTGCTGCTCTTTGTCATTATTGCTTGAGAAAGCCTTCTGAGTTCTCAGGAGGAGAAGATAAAAGAATTGAAGGGGAAAAAAGCAACACTAGAGGAGGTGAAGGATCCAGGCAAACTAATAAACAAAGGATTTTTTTGAAACCAAACCAACAAAACTCCAATAAAAGAAAAACCAAACAAAAAACAATTTAAATATGTTTTCAGCTTTTATTGTTATTTCTTGCCACCAACTTATATTAACACAGATTTGTTGTACACTGCCTTGGGAAACAGTTCTCAGGACTCTCTCTGCATTTTGTGGCAAATAATTTAGAGAGTTTGCATTCACTGCTTTAGCTGTAACAGTCAGGAAAACAGTGATTGAATTTATAAAGCAGAGTTTTAATTTCATATGGTTTTAATGATATTTGAAATATATATATATATATATAAAAGAGGCAGTAAAAAAAATAACTGCTGTCAGTTTAAATTCCTGCTGCATTTGATACACCTGCTAAGTATGAGTCTCAATGAAAAAATACCTGTTGAATAAAAATGTTCCCTGAATTACAATTGTGATAGAAAAAAAATTGTATCTTTAGAATTCAACTTCCCCATCAATTAAGATGATGAATCACACCTTGACTAGCAAAATCAAGTATGTTTATTTGGCTAGTTAATTTAGTGGACACATGACAAATTCTGCTTGTCCTCACTGGAAAGTACTGCCAATATTTTAAGTTTCAGATTCCTTCTGCCAGAATATCCTCTGCTTTATAAAACATGACTGCAGTAATTAGAAAAACATCTGTGGTGATCTCTTCAGGCTGAGGAAGTCATCTCTTGAATTCACTGACTTGACTGGCTGCTGATTTTTATGTTAACAGTAGTTAAATAAACTTTGACTTAAAATACCATTCTCATTCAAGTGGTCTAACAAGACTGGACTGATGTTTAGCAGTGAAGAAAAACGATCTTTAAATTCAAGTTTAAGGTTTGATGCCCATTACCTGTTATGCTGCTTTTTTTTACATTTTATAAGATGAAAAAGAAGGTTTACAGTAAAATATTTTTACTTTCTAGTTCTTCAGTCTTGGAATTTCCCACAGACAGGCAAAATACTGCAGGTTAGCTTTTGTAGGACAGCACAGCTTTCCAACTGGCAGGAGCAGGAAAAGGTGATGGGTCCCTACCACTTGTTATCCTCAGCAGCTTTTAGCTTTAACAATGTTTAAAGAAGCCCTGCAAACTAACAGGACCGAATTTTCTGGCAGCTTTTGCTCTTGGCAACCAAGCACAAGAGGTTATTGGAACAGGCCACACTGCTCAGCCACAGTGAGAGCATCCTCAAACTGCAGGATGGGATGTTCAGCACTTCATCACAACTACAAATATTAACACCACAGTTTCACCTATACATCCAAACTCTACCTAGAAATCTCTGCTCTCACAGTTACACTCCTATCAAAAGCCACAAAAAACTTGGCAAACAAGCTGCCAGCTACCACCATCCCAATATGCAGATACACCAAGTTTTTCCATCCCAGAACTTTTCCTTGAACAGTTCAGCACATCACTAATTGAAAGTAAATAAAGGCTTTAATGATTCAAGCCTATATAAATCTTTTTCAATTCAAAAGCTAGAAGTCTCTTAAGGATAAAAAACACTTGCATAAAATCACTGCAGCAGAGCACAATCAATCCCTCTATCTCCATTTGTTTGCTTTAGCACTTTACAAGGTTCCCTCAATTCTCAGGTCCAGATCAATCATTTGTTAAAAAAGAAATGAGCAGGCTTGGGTGTCTCAGCAGAATACTGATAAGAAACAGTATCAGCTCATTTTAACTGAGGACAACAGCCTCAGAGATTTTTTTTTTTCCCCCTCTTCTCACCCTTGGTAGAAGACCTCAGAAAATCTGCCACCAAGGTGAACAAGACAAAAAGAAAAGAAACAATATGTTCCCTAGCAACTCATTTACGCTTCTTAAATGGCTTTTTTTGAATATTTCAGCTTGGCTTTTTGAAATGATCTGTTGTTTTGCCATATACAGTGACAGCATATTGTTCTTTTAATCTAACTTCAGCATTGTTGGTTGAATATTTACTCAAGACTGCACCATTGCAAACCTACCGATCCACCTCAACTGACCTGGCCAAGGAATGCACGAGGTACAAGTTCACTACAAGCAGGTGAAGGACTAAAGCAAAAACAACGTTAAGAAAAAGCAGCTTTCTTCACACTTAGATTACAAATGCTTGTTGTGCTGAGTCTAAAGGACAAGCACATTATGAGTAATTTACCAAAAACAGTAAATAAGCACAGGTCTTTCATCACTGCAGTAAGAAGGGAAATGTTATTCCCATTATTAAACTACTTAACTGCTTTCATTCACATACATTGATTTCCTTTATGCCAATGATCTCTCACTTCAACATCTGCACCCAGTAACATCCCAGTGCTATCAGTAACTCTCCAGCATCCACAAAACTGCTTCCAGCCACATTCACAGATCAGGTACAGAAAACTGCAAAGTAAACAGCACTATAAATAGAGTTGGGAGCCTGATGATGGGGTCAAATACTATCTGACTGGTACTATGTGAAAGGAGCTTTTACTCTGCAATTGATAAAAGGAATTATCTAGGAAATGGTGCAATACACACTGAAAGTCACTGAAATTACATCCAGGGGCAATGCTTAAACCAAAGCTTTACTGGTATCACTTTACTCTTTCTGGCACACATTGCTAGCTTAATACCTTATCTTTACTCACTCCTTTCCACTACAATTTATTACCCCAGTCAAAGGGTAACAAAATACATTGGCTTTCCACTGGAATTTAACAAGTGTTTCTCCTGCCTTTCCCACTAAAGCTACATGGAAGTTGCACTGGAACACTGATAAATACGCCCTATTTTTTTCCATATTACAAAGACAAGTCACAGGCATTTGGAGAAAGATGTGCTATTTTCAGACATGCCAAATGACTGACTGCAATTCTACTTGAAAACACCAGAATGACATGAGAAATATGATTTCTACCAGTTGGCAAATTCCCCCAGGTCCTGGTTTCCCAGCAAATGTTCTTTTTCTGATCATAGGGGACGCCAGTTTAATCTTCCCTGAAACAATAGCCAAAGAAAACAGGCAGCTGCAGGGGGTATCACACACAGACATGTTCCTTGCCTACTTCTCCCAACATTCTTATTCCTTTCTCTGCAGTGATGAAGGCTAACAGAGTGCTGCTCTCCAAGAGCTGGATCTCTGAGCCACAGCTCTGTAAAGTGACATCTGTGCTCTACATAAACATCTCTCCTTTTGCTCAGTCTTCTCCCAGGCAGCAGATCAGACAGCAGGGACTCAGCCATGCTCTCTGGTTCTCTCTCCTCTCAGATGCTGTACATGACCTGTCTCAACTTCCCAGCACCCATGAGGAACACTCCAGGTAAAATCTTGCCCTATATACAATACACACACACACAGTACATTTCAAATGTCTGACACTGCTGTATAGCACTTACTTAATTGGTATTCATTAATTAAGTACACTAATGTTTCACTCCAAATATTAGGTTAGATTCTTCTTAGGAGACTCTTCCTAGTAACTGGATTCAGCTTCATTTTCTATCAGGATACACCAGCTGCAGAAAAAAGCCTCAGACCACTTGAAACTGTCTCCCATAGTCTGACCATCCTTTTCACTCTTTCTCCCTCTTTTTCCTGTCTCATTTCCATTTTTCTGATAACTCTGTATCACTTTTTTAGACTTACATGAAAATATTAAAACTATTAAATTGCAAATGTGGAAACAAAAATTATACCTTGTTCTACACACACACAGAGTCACTACCTGTACAACAAAAGTGTGACAATTAGAAAGGGAACTAGCTCTGGGACCTCAGTATGAGCAACCAACAGCTGCAAGATCCTTCCACCTCACTGAGCTCCTGGTGCTGAAGCTAAAACCTGGCTGAGGTACAGGCACAAGGAGACTTACTTGCCACAGGTGGGCTGAACTTGTGTCTCATCCAAAGCAAACCAAACTCCAATGCCTGCAGAAGCAGCCAAAGCTTCTGAGCTGTGACAGCATTGCTTGGGACTTAAAAGTTTCTGCCGCTTTCAATGTAAGGCTGAATGACACATTTCCCAAATGTCTGTTCACCACAACTACAGCTGTGCATTGCTATTAGTCCATAGCACAGATTTCCAGAGTCCCTACAAATGCGCACTTTTCATTATTTATAGTTGGTTTTCTACTTCCTCATACTGAAGCACAGAAAATCCAAATTCTTGTCTAGAAAGCTAACACATGGACCAAAATCATCTGAAGTGCTGCTAGCACTTTAGCAGATTTTTTTTTTTTTTTAACACAGCAGAGTCCAATAAGGTGTGAATCAAAAAGTGACAAAGAATCACTTTCATGGCTGAATTTTGATGCTGGGGCAAGAGGATCGATTGTGTTGACAGAACATATTAGAAGGTACATATGGACATTACATATGTATTTATAGACACACACATAGATAAAGGATTTATCTGTGTTGTCACTATATTCCCAGATTTAATGTTTAGGCCACTCAGGAGAAAGTTCTGGCCCTCAGTGATTAATGCACTTTGCATTTGGAGAGCTGTTCACTGGAGGAAGCTGCCATCCTCATACACTGAGGGTTTTCAGAAACAGCTTCATGCATCAAAGTCTCTGCAGCCCTTTTTGTCCAAAAATCTGGTTTTTCTGTCAAAGTGAGGATCAGCACATCTTTACACCAGATATTTGCTTATGCAAACAGAAACCAAGGCGTTTCCCAGTCTCCTGCTTTTGTTAGATAAACGGACATGTAGGCTCAAAAACTTGTACGAGCTCTGAACTCAGTTTCTCAAAAATACTGTTTTACCCCAAATGTCACTGACTACTTGTTTTGAAGGTCACAGATCCAAGACAAGGACAACTTTCCATGATTGGATTTTTTCAGCCAGCTTTACAGGCAGTGCAGATGTGCCTCAGTGCAGCTTTACTGGACATTATCCAAACAAGGCAGTTCTTTCTTCAAGGCTATAGGTCATAAGAGGGAACTACCTATAAATCAACCAAAACAAGTTTTAAAAAATTTATGGCAAACAAACTGATGAGTTATGTCAGCAGTGATCTTATTGGTTCAGGTAATACCCATTTCCCAGACTCCTTATTTCCTGTCATGAGAAAAGCACTGTATATTCAGTGTATAGCAACTAGGGCTGCTACACTGCCTTTTCCTTTTTTTTTTTTTTAACAGGATTGCCATTACCACGGAGATTTATAAAATTAATGAGGAAAAAAGCAAAAACAGCAGAGCAAGCAAATTAGACAACATGAGTGAGTCAAACATATTTAGTGTATTCCTCTCTTACTGTCAGACCAAGCCATTGAAAATCTGGCAATCACAGCCAAGTCATTATGAAGAAAAAAAGCCTTTATCCTCATAATGGACATTAATTGATAAGATAGCTAATTTAGGGGAAATTATGGACATGTAAAGGTGTTCAGAGAAGCAAGACAAAAGCTTAATCTAGCTAAAAAGCAGCAGCAGTCTTGTTTTTTCCCCTAATCTTCCTAGTCTGAGATGGTTTAAGAATTATCATTTTTGTTTGTATTCTACATTCTACTGACAGAGATAAACTTAATTCTCTTTGTTTCATCAATTCCATTGTTCATTTAGTATTTCACTCCCTATAAATATGGGCTTAAAGAAACTATACAACTATTCCGTTGCACTTATCAGATTTCCAAGTAAAGACACCCTTACATATTCAAATGTAGGCAAGTGCAGTTGAGATGGGAAAATGAATTTATCTTATTAAAGAATATATACATCTGTGATGTGATGGAGAGAAACCAGAGAAAGAAAGGACTCTGTACACAACATTAATGCAAGAACAACAATTGTTCTCTCCTTGAGACAGTGACCTGACAAATAATGACAAAGGTACAAGTTGTGTCCCTGACCTGTCAAGGTCAGGGAACTCAGAAACCCAAACCTTTCCACAGCCTTCACTCCATTTCCCTTTCTCCTCCCTGACTCTCTCCTCCTGTCAGCAGACAATTTCTGTGCTCTGCAGTAACAAGAGCTCTGTTAATTTTGCTCCAGTGCCTGCCTGTTCAGCATTGCTGCCCCTTGATTGGTGCCCCCCGGTGTTACACCCTCGGAGCAATTAGCCAGTCTGCTGATTTCACTTTCCTCTGTGTAACATGTTTTATGGAGGGGAATCACTGGCTCTTACAACACAAGATGTGGCAGCTTTGCTACATCCCATACCAGCATCACCACCTGCTCCACAGTGCTGTGCAACTCAGTGTGAAGGGATATTAAGAGCTGCTATAAAGTGCTGCCAAAGCAATTTGGACTGAGCCCAGTTTTTAGGCCTTATTTCCTGCAAATCTGTCCACTTCCTGAAAATCTTGAAGTCCATATTTTGGTCCTCTCTGGTTTCTGCTTTGCTACAGAGAACTGTATATAGTGCCTGGAAACTGGAAGGCTGGCTGAACGATGGATAGCACCAGCTAGGGTGGCAGAACTGCCTGGGTTCCCCACTTCTCCCATTGTACTCAATTTCCGGACACTGACCATTATCAGAAAACAAGGACATAACTGCACCTTAGTGTTCTTCACTCTATCACCACCCTGTTGGTAATATGCGTGGAAGATACTTTCTACAACAAGACATCAAACACAAAGCACACCATCACTGTGGGAGATGACACTTTTCACTCCGCTCTGCAGCATTAAGGCCCAGGACATCAGACCGCTTACCCATGGAAAATCCAGGTTCCTCCAAGACTTCTGTCAGGAGAAATTTTCCCCTCTCATTCCTTAAACCACAAATGTCAAAAGTCCCTGCACAATTTTCTGCAGCCTCTGCTTTGGTGGTGTCTTCAATCAATTACAGAGGAATCAGACCATCCTGCCTTTCATTATTTTTCTTTGCTCGCTTCTAGGAACATACATGTAAGTGGCAGAAGCATTTCCTTATAACCTAGAAATCCAGAGATGGTATTGTAATTGGAAATTACACCTCAGAAAACAGCTCTGGGATTCACAACTGTCAAGTCCTGGTGTGGAAGAATTAACTCATTAACACACCACTATATTGAACTACCTCTGGCTGTAGCAATCACAAACTGCACTATTTTCAGTTGCTACTTAAACTGAGTGTCATCTCTGCCTTTTTTTTTAATCTGGTTATTTACTTAAGATGGACTGATTTTTCCATTTGTTTCATTTAAATTCTTTGAGCTAATCCCAGTGTCTTGGATAATCATGACTAAGTTAAAGTTGTACATTCAAATTCACATTCTGAAAATAGCAGTAGTGCCTCACAACAGCCATTAATGCTGCACAGTGGGTATATACCTGCCTGCTCCTGTCTCTCCATCCATCAGGTACAAACACACATGCTCCCTAAAAGCACAGAGTGAGAAAAAGAAATGTCTTTTACTGATAATTGAACCACACAATGAGAAACCAAGGAGGATAAAAAAGCCCTGACATATTGTAGCAGAGAGTGAAAGAATTAGGCAATCTACCTATTGAAAAAAACAGACACCATTAAGTTGCCACAGTCTGGCAGCTACACCCCAGTAACACACTACACATGCTCTTTCACTCAGACATCTGATAACAGGCAGAGCACATACTCAGGTATTGCAGCTTAGCCAATAACCATTTCATTAAAGGCAGGTTACACTCAATAAATTTCAGATTTATTTTTGGATAATAAGAATAATTGGGTGTTGGGTTTGTTTTGGTTTTGTTTGTTTGTTTTTTGTTTGTTTTTTTTACAGAATAACCCCACAAAGTTTGGGGTGATTTTATGCTTCTTACCATGACTGCTTTGTAATGTAAATCCTGTCCAAAACTTTGCAAGGCGATGGCGGCTCAAAGCCGGCGCTTATTCATCAAAACTGAAGCAAGCAGAAATGTACCAACTGAAAACAGATAATACACACTGTCTCCATTGATACTGTGATAATAGAGTAGAGCACCTAGTTCACCAAAATTGCATGCATGTGAGAAAGTCACTTAAATTCAATTTTTCCTGCTTAAAATATATTAAAAAATTCCTGACTCCTTTATTGGCAGGTGTCTGAACTATGGTAGGGAGCACAACTACCTAAAAGACTTAGGCAAATGTTAAAAATTAGCTATATATTTTAATGCACTGTATCATTGATTTCAGAGTGAACCAAACAATCCCATGTGACAGGAAAGGGACACTTTCCTTGCTTACTACTCTGTGTTAATTTAATACACTGTCCATAACATAATACTGCTAGGTCTAGAGCTTTCAGAGCAATATTAACACAGTCTTCTGGAACAAAATACAATAATGATCAGAAATAAGAAGAAAATTAAGTCCTTCATCATTAATATCTGCTATACAGAAAAAAAAATCCCAGCCTTTTAATTGAATTGTTTCATGACTTCAGTTGGTACAGATCCATTTCAAATACCCAAACTACAAGACAGTGTTTAAATGAGCATCTCAAAAAGGAGAAGCCTCTGCAATCAATAAGACCACATCTAGATCCCAGTGGAAAATAAACTGCAAAGGATTCGATCTGACTTGCATCTGCAATCTGACTTGTGCAACTACTCTACACCACCCCAAAAAGAGATTAACAGCACAACTGCTGAAACCATACTCCAGCACCACAAGTTTAGGAGATCTCCAGACATAAGGAGTAACTCAAAGAAATAGAAACACACAAAGAGAAAGAAAAACAAATAATCTGAGCTTCTGAGCATATGCCCTTAGCTGCTCTGCAATAAAACCCCAGAGACATCAACAGCTTCATTCAAATTCCACTGGAGTCAATGGAGAAGTTCCCTTCAACTGCAGTGGTCTCTCATTTAGGCTTGCACTGAATCTTCTGCTCTCCCAAGGTTTGCATCATTCCTAAGCACTAATTTTGAGAGCATTTCTCCAAGACCCACAAACTACGAAGTTAAATAAAAAGTACAGTTCTAAGACAGTAGGAGGAATCCAGGCTCTGGGTTTCACAAGTCATCTGCTTCTGCAAGCTCACATAACATAAGCCACATCTAGAAAAGTTTGAAGAAGCCCTCACAGAATTTCCAACTCCTTCAAACCATGTTTTTCAGCTGATGCCACTGCATTTTGCAAGTGGTTCAAAGTGCCCAGGCACAGACATTAACATACAGCACCTCAGGCAACAGCAGCTGTTGAGCATTTCAGTCACACTGCTGAGTTCTATTTAAAAAACCCTGACAGCAAAGGGGTTTGTTATACATTTATTTAATCAATCAATAGTGGGCATTCAGATACTGAAGCTGTCAAAGAGAAGTCATAAATAGAAGTGTAACTGCACTTCATTAGAAGGTCTCATCAGACTTATTGATGCTACTTGAATTAATGAATATACTTCCCTTAGTATCCTGGTAACAGCAGCGCTCAAACATATTCTTTAATTTGAAATAAGCTTTTTCCATGTAGGAAACATTTCACCCTGGAAGAAGGTAATAAATTTAAAAATAAATTCTGCCACATTGCATTTAAAAAAAAAAAAGTACAGTAAGGTCTTAGGTGTTTACAGCATTTTGAAGTATGGATTCCATTATGACAAAAAACTTCACAGGTACAGTATCTCCTGACAGTGGGAGACTGATCTTCCCCCTGAAAGCCCTGGCTGGGATTGCACAATGTGTTCAGTGGGTCCAACACCACTAAACACAGAGTGATACATTTTGAGGATTTAGCAACAACTCTGGAAAAAGTGCTCTGGAACTTCCCACACATAGCAGGGGTTTAATACTTCCTTCCAACTCAGATAAGAAATAGTTAAATTATTTTTAATCATCACACAGTGTTTTATTTAATAAATTGATGTAAACACCAAATTAAATTCTCTGCCAATGAATTAAATTGAAACAAATGAAAACGCTTTGATGAAGAAAAGTTGGATAAGTCATGCAGGACAAATATTCAGACTGAAAGAATTAAAAGCAAGCAATAGATTTTGGTAGGCTATTAAAGATTTAATTAATTGTCAACTCAAAAAGTATACAATACTAAAACCATCTGTAATTCTGTAAAAAAGAAAGGAAAGGGAAAGTGTAAATGTCAGTAACATTTTCATTAAAAACAAATCCCTGCCATATACACAGAATTAAACATTTACAACTAAACCACACAACACAGCATTTCCATCTGTGCCTGTGGGCCTGACACAAGTGCTGAGAGTTCTTGTCTATATGAAGAAACAAACACTACTGAAAAAAATTAAAATAAACTCATGCAAAGATTGAGTGATGCAGATTTAATTCAAATAAGAATTTGGCCTTAAATGCCAAGTCAAAAGTCTCATTTTGGCTACAGTTGTTTTCAGATGGCTCTGTCTGAGCAGCTGACACAAGCCTTGCCAAATGCTCCAGCAGGGGAGGGTGGTTCCCACCTTCATGTACAGTCTCTGGAGATAATTTTTTTCCAAAATGAGAATGCCAAAGCTATAATTTGTACCAAATCCATTGTCCTTTCACCTCAGGCTAAAGAAGTGGAGTTACAGGACAAAAGAAGCCTTTTAGATCACACTGAGAGCTGACCTAATGACCAAGAAGGGTCTTTAAAAGGACATGGCTTCTGATGCTCCTACAAACAGAGTTCCTTAATATCTACTATCTGTTGGTATTGATCAAAACCTTGGTTAGACATAAAGGCTTTCACCATAAGGTTAAGGGTTATACAAATAAAATAAAAAATAACAATAAATAAAAACAAGCAGTTCTTTAATTTATTTATAACTTCTGGATTTTTTTTTCTTCATAGATTTCTCCACCAGTGATTTAAAATCTCCAGATGTTAACATTCCTGAGCAGGGAGGACATGTATGAAGAAAACTGCATTTATCAATCTAATGGTAGACCACTTTCAAGCTTAATGCACATCTCTCTATGCTTGTTAAAATCATTACCTGGTCTCCTTACCACTTAATTGTTCATTTACTACTCAACAGGGATATTAAGAGTTATGAGAGCCAACACTAAGAAAAAGAATCTTGAAAGATAACACCTCTTTTTCCAGGCCTTAAACTGCTCTGTGAGCAGAATAGATCAGGACAGAAACTTTAAGGGAGAAAGTATTACCAGGTTTTGCCACCTCTACCTGTTGACAGAGATTTCATCCATGTTATTCTCTACAGGCAATTACCTACATCATAGAGTGATTCAGTAAGACAACTTGCAGCAGTTTTTGTACTAAACAGCTTTTGTTTAGTACAAATACTTTGCCACAGTCAAAAGTACTGGACTTAATCCAAAATGATACACAAAGAATAAAGGAGCTGCACTACCAGCTTTGCTTTTTTCATCCTTGATGTCTTCATTTCTGACCTCTGTTCACTGAAGAGAAAATCCATTTTAGAAAGGATGAACTACCAGGGCACCAAGAGAATCCAAAGGCAGCAGTCCCTTTTTCTCCTCTGGAAGGGCAGAGGGCACAGCTAGAAAAAGGGATGTGCTGCTGAGGTGTCTTTGTGGCGCTGTGGATCAGCTGCCAACCAGAATATGGTGCCAGTAGCTGCCCCTCAGCTGGAAATGTGTGAAAATAAAACAACAGTATCTGGATAGAGCTAAGCCAAGCAAAACTTCTAAGCTACACATGCACTGCTGAGATGCTCACCAGGTTGATAAAATACCCAGACCTCTGCCCACAAAGGGGAAGGAAGAAGTCTTCATTCAACTTCTACAAATTCTTTCTAATTTATCTGTCTCTTGAATGTAATATATTAGCCTCCTATTTCACACACAGGAAAGTGCTCATAAATCAAGCACAGGTTAGCAAAGAAATATATATTGCTTTCCTTTTTTGTTTTTGTTTTCTTTTGTTCTTTCCAATGTCTTCCAAAAAAGGGAAAAAACAAGTCCCTTCAGTAGCTATTGGAAACGACCCATAATAGCCATGATCTGCTAAAAGGGTAAATCGGCTCAAAAAGGACCAGATTTAGCAAAACCTGAATTAGGGCAGTTGGGCTTAGCTGTCCACAACTCCCAGATAATTCTTTCTGTGCTCACAGACTTTGTAACACAACTGCACAACTGATCTTTAATCCTCATTTCTGCCTTCCATAGATCCCCTATATCCTCATCTTCCATATATCCTCATCTACCCTCTACCATAAAACCACAGCCTGTAAAAGGGCTGCTTCTTTTTTCAGATGAAAAATGGCCTAAATCACAGGCTTGTTCTCAGCATTTTTTTTCAGAATACAGAACTCAAAAAAAAAAAAACAAAAAAACCTTTATGGCTACCACATCCGGAGCATGGGCAGAGGAAGAAACCAATGGTAATACTGGGAAATTCCCTTTCCAGATCTCTTGGAACAAAACTCTTATGTTCCAACTGAATCAACTACTGTAAATGAGCAATTTCTCCACTTAGACTGTATAATTCTCTGGCAGGTTTCTGCATCCATTGAAAAATATGCAGATTATTAACTTTTTCTTTTCTTTTTTTTTTTTAAACAAAATTTCCTGGAATGGAAATTCATCACTTCATTTATGTACAATAGAAACGTGTTCAAAGGGAAGCACCACCTGTTCCTAGCAGATGGTAAATTACCATTGAAAAGGATCACCTGCACTGGAAACCCCATTTTCTATTTCTAGCATCAGGAGGTAAATCAGCAAGGTAAGTCAGAGAGAAGTCTGTCTGATCCAGCACTTCTCTTACTCCAGGAGCACACATGTAGTGTGCCTTGCTATGTGCCCATTCTCTCACACTGGTGCCCATTCATCACAATTGCAAGAGGTGTGCCAAGCCTGCAGCATGGCCAAACGAGCTTGGATGGGAGCCACAGCATTTACTTGTATTAATGACCCTTGCTGAGGAACTTCAGGACATGATACACTAACCCACTTCAGGATTTCTTCATAAATACAGACAGTTATTTTTCTTCCCGTTTTTTCACCATTTTCTTTTGTTTTTTTAAGGAAACATCCAGAATCAAAATTTAGACTGATGTAATTACTGCTGTCATGCTTCATCTGTAATGCCATCTGACAGTCATACATGCAACAAAAATTGGAAGTAACCAAGAATGATGTAAACATCGTCAATATTTAATGAGGCCTTAATATGTGAAGCTTGTACTACACTCTGAGTCAGAGACCATACCCTTTTTCACCAATCTCCAGCCCACTGAGTTACAATACTCGGAATTTTTGTCATTGCTATCAAGGCTGCAAGAAAGTAAGGAAAGATGCCTTTGCACTTAAGGCACTTTTACTTTATTAAAAGCTTTTCTAATGCGAAAAATGCTCACACAGTCACTCTTGCAGCAGCTACATTACCATTATT
Organism: Poliocrania exsul; assembly: GCA_035041345.1. Classification (NCBI taxonomy): domain Eukaryota; kingdom Metazoa; phylum Chordata; class Aves; order Passeriformes; family Thamnophilidae; genus Poliocrania; species Poliocrania exsul. The sequence goes on from JAWWLZ010000012.1 coordinate 18,316,110, forward strand.
TTCACCACTCCAGGTACAAAATGAGATTATGAAGAGGGTTCAAGAGCTGGATTTAAATCCAATTCTGCAGCTTCTGAACGTGTGTTAATGTAATATTGTGGGATTTGGAAGTACAGGCCCCAACAGCTTAATTTATGGCTTTTTCAAACATCTGGGTCATTGGCAATGTCTCTGGTGCTTTTATTCTAACTAAATCAAAGGGATAATCAGAAATATAATCCCTGATCTGCTACTTGCCTGCAAGCCACAAAAAATACCCTTACAGCAATGAATCTGTCTTGCTGTGGAAGGCCTTTGTACAGCAGCTTGCATTAACATTTCCCAAACATGGGATGCACTACTAAAAGCAAAAGCTGATGGTTTCAAGTCTACCTGAATGACTTTGCAAGAACAAGAACTAGAGATCAAAAAAAGAAGCTGGTCTCAAACTACCACAACAAACACCTGCCCAGATTGCACTCAGTAAAGGCATAAAATTCTTAACAATCATATATGATTGCACATCTGACACCAAAATAAATGGCTGAGCCCAGGCTTACCAAGGTGCAGGCAGCCATGAGGTCTGAAAACCTCCCTGTGGTTATGGAAGAGCCTCGTGCTTGCCAGCTGGTGGCTCACCATCAACTGCATGTCCACCAGGTATAAAACTGCACCTGGACTTACTCAGTACAGAGCATTAAAAAAGTAAGTGGGCAGCATGCAGAGAGTTTTTCCTCAAGCCTTCCTTTGGTAACACCCTTTTAACAAACCATACTTCTACATCACTTGCCTTTTTTTTTTTTCCTACCTGATTAGGAACACTACCAGCAGTCTCAGTCTCACTGGGTTCTATGTCCAGGAACAGAGTGGGAAAAGCACATCAGTTCAATTGTAATGTACTGAGCTGTGGGACTGGCTAGAGTAGAAGATGAATTACCCAACCACCACAGGTCTGGGTGTTTGTGCAAATACTTCTGAAAGAAGTGAGCACACCAATTCCAATGCAAGAAATCTTAACTATTAAAAAGCTTAACTATTCTTCCTAATGTCAGCTAAATCACAAAACCCTGATGAATTCTATGAACACACAAACAAAAATCCTTCCTCAACAGCACACCAATTATGCTTCAGAGAGTAAGCAGGTACTGCTGGCTCCTTCCTCTCTTTTACTGCATCTGGTATTCTTCCACTATTCCATTTCAGAGCACAGGGAAAAGAGTGATCAGGCAGCCTTCACTGTTCATGTAATTCTCTGTAATCTTTTCCCTCACTCTCCCTCCCCATCTTGGCTCTACCACCACCACTGCTTCTTGGAAGATCTGCTCTCTGCAGCTGTTCTAGCCTGTTCTATTAACTATTTCAACATTTTCTAAAAGTAGAAGAAACAGGGCAGAAGCAATGACACCTCCAGCAGAGTAACAGCTGTGCCAGGGCGCTGTGGTTATGCAGGGATGGACCACACTGGGGGTCAGCCTGTTCTTGCTCTGTGTAGGAACAGGTAACAGAGAAACCAGCAGCCACAGAGACAGTCTCATTTCAGTTTCAATCCCTTCTGTTTTCCATCTTCCACTTCAGGGTCTTGCCAAAGGATGCCTCACTGAGCACATTATTCAAAGCAAGATCTAGTACACTGCCATATATTTTATGCTCCTATCTGTTTTATGATTTTATATCAGCCTAGGCTCTTTCTGGGTTTTATGGTCTCTATGGTACAATGAGGTGCCTATAGAAATTTTCATGTCTTTCCCACATGAAGTTAAAATTGAGTGGATAATGTATTTGTACAAATGGTACTTTCTGAATTCATTCTTTTGCATTAGTCCACCTCACTGCCAAAGAGTCCATTGTGGTGGTTTATTTTTAACATTCCCGGTGAAACCGAGGTTTAGGTAGCACCTTAGAATTCATTTTTATTGAGGTCTTCCAAATTTCCTTGCTTTTCTTCTGATATTTGGAAAATATAAATAGCATTATATTGTTTTCCAGGTTAGCAATGCCTTTAGAGAACAGCAGCCTATGTGCTGCTTCCTGCCTTTCAGCCCAAGGAAAGGTGCACAGCACGCACAGCTCATGAGCTGTCTGACTGTAACATGGGCTGTAACCTGCATGCACATCCTTTGGCATGGCAAACAACTATGAGCACTGGCTGGGGAACCTCCTCAGCTTCAGCTGGGGGACACCTTAGATAAATAAAACCATGCCCACACTGTCAACACTGGTGCAAACTCCCTACTATCATAACTTCAGTGTGTGTAAGTCCATGTGTCTGTGTATGTAAGTATTTCAAGGGGCTGACAAAAGAATCATGAAAATTAAGACTGTACCATAAATGGAGCAACACTATCCCTTGCTCTGAACACTACTGTTGTTTTCAAGGCCTCATGTCTCTGTGCACTCTCTTCAGACTGAAATATTAGCAATTACAGTTGACATAATTGACCCTTCTAATATTCTTCTTTAGTGAGCCAATACTATCAAAATGGCAACAATCTAAAAACTAGAACATACCAGCCTGTAGATTTTTATACAAATCTCTGCACTGCCATGGTATCTCCCCAAAACAGGTGAAATAACATGTTAGAAGTGCCAAAATGCTCTGAGAGCTCAAAATAATAATATAAATAAAAGGACACAAAAACTACCATGAGTAGGAAGGAAATAAACAAGTCAAACCCCAGTCTTTCAGTCTGGACTACTAAGAAACATGCAAATTAAGTGTACCAAAGTGATACATAAAAACTACGAAATTATGCAAGTGATCCAATAGCAGCATTATATGTCATTAGTACAGCCCATTTACAGCAGGTTTTAATTGTTGCTCCACTACTTGTCATCTTGTTGGCACTGCAGATAACACTGAACTGCTTGCATTGGAGAATATGATTTTATTGCTATAGAATTAAAGTGGTTTGGCAACAACTTCCTTGATGATTTTGTCTTCTTTTCCGTTGGTTTATGGTAAAACCCAGCAAACCTGTGATGTTAGAACTTCTGCACAGATCACTTTTCCTTCCATTCAAAATTTCAAATTTAAGCCACATGCACCTCTTTCTTTCAGGAAGTAGGAATGAGAGGGCTGGAAATTAAAATCTCAATATACCATTTATCTCATTTTAACCTTAATAGCAAGGCTTAGGCATAATAAAATCTCTCCTGTCTACATTTCATTGGCTTCATATGATACAAGCCACACAGAACTCACTAAGAAATCTTTCAGATTCAATAGGCCCTTTGTTGCCTACTAACTGAGCATATTGTTGCAGCTACATGTTTAAATAAAAAATTATCCAATATTTGAACAATCTGAAGATATCAATCCAAAAAGAAATCATGTAATAACAGGCAACATTTTTTTTTTGTTTGAGAGATGACCTTTTCATTCAAATTATTAGCATTTTATCAAGAACTGTCCTGATAATGCACTCGCAAATCCTGGACCACAACCTGAAATGCATTGCAGCCTGTATTTTTTAGGAAAAAAGTACTTGAAGTTTACCTTTTGCAGAAGTTGGTATAAACACTTCAATGCATGCTTCAGTCCCTCACTGTCACCTCTAATGAACCATTCTCTTCGAGCTCGATTCCTACAAAAGAGACACAGAAGAGAACTGTGCCTTCCTGTGGCATGCCTTGCAAGTTGTTGTTTATTTTCAGAAACAAAGTTATTTAATCACTATGATATATTCTCAGAGATTATATGTGGATATTATCTATCCCTTCGCTTCTGGAGTATATAAAGGGAAACAGACCTTCCCTATTATTCACTGTGGTCAGCAAGGCACTAAACTAAAACACAACATCAGGGAAAATAAAAAGCCTTCCTGTTCCTCCATGTCAAAGAATCACAGAAGATGAAGGGACCTCTGGAGATCATTCATTTGAGCCAACCTTTGTGCTCAGATCACAGAATGTTACAGAATCATAGAATGTTAAGGAATTGGAACAGACCTTAAAGATCATCTAGTCCCAGTCCCCCATGCCATGGGCAGGGACACCTCACCCTAGATCATGTTGCTCAAGGCTTTATCCAACTGCCAGGGTTGGGGCATCCCCAACCTCCCTGGACAATATGTGCCAGTGCATCACCACCCTTATAGTAAAGAATTTCTTACTAATGTCTAACCTAAATTTTCCCCCTTTCAATTTGTACCCATTATTCCTTGTCCTATCACTACAGTTCCTGATGGAGAGTCTCTCTGCCTCCCTGTAGACTACCTTAAGGTACTGGAAGGTTGCTGTGAGGTCTTCATGCAACCC
>JAWWLZ010000012.1:18320445-18355263 GCA_035041345.1 Poliocrania exsul
TCTCTCTGCCTCCCTGTAGACTACCTTAAGGTACTGGAAGGTTGCTATGAGGTCTCCATGCAACCCTCTCTTGGTTGACTACATCAGGTTCCTCAGTCACATTTTGAGTAGCTCCAGATATGGAAAATTCATCATTCTGGACACCCTGTTCTAGTGTTCGACCACTCTGCACAGCAAATCCTTCTTTCCCATGCTCAATTTTAATTTCTTGTATTTTAATTTGTGGACAAACTTGAATACAGTAGTCTTCCCTTTGAGCAGTTTTCCCCTTTGAAATGCTGTTTTAAAATTACAGTGAGCATACCAGAGAATTTATACTCCTTCAGGTCTTATTCTTCAAACAGGAAACAAGTATTTAGGACTCTATGAAAGGCTACCTGAGCAACACAGCTGAACCAGGTTCACACAGACCTTCACCAAAGACAAAGCTGCTGAGCCATTACAAATAGGTAGTTTTTTCTTTAGACTTGTCCTAGGACAAGCTGAGCTGGCAGGTAATTTAGGAAGGCTCCAGAGAGGCATAGATACATGTCCTAGAGATGTAGGTGCCTTTCTCAATATACTGCATCTCATCTAAAGTCATGCCAAAACTTGTCTCACCTGTTCACTGACATTCTGAGAAGTGTCCACATCACCACTCAGTCTTGGGCATACACATCGGCATCAGCAAGTGTGAACAGTGTAAGGACTTCAAGTCTTCCTGCATAGTCCAGTAACCTTAGTCTAGATACAGAAACATCCCCCGTCTCCGGGAGAAAGACATTCAAAAGGGGAAGCTGAGCCCCTCTATTCACACCTCCTTTTTTCTCTGGAGTTTTAGTTCTGATGATTATTGCAAGTAAAGCTGCAACATTTTAAGGATTTAGCTGAGATCAGCAACTTACTTTCCATTAGCCCAAGAGCCACCTCACACTGACTGCTCAACAGTGACCATTCAGCTCAATTCAGACCAACATCTGCCATCCTCTGAGCTCTACTGTCTTTCTCTAATAGTCTGAATACGGAAGATCACAAATTCTCTCTCAAGATGAACAAATTTAATTTCCTTCATGCATAACCTAACACTCCCATATGAATGAAATACCTTTGTAAAGAGCCAGAGGAGATTTTCAGTTTAGACTGCTTATGTCCACCCACCAGCAGAAATGATGAGAAGTACAACTTGTACATCTATACTCTGTCACACAGATCTTTTTATCGATAGATATTCCTGTATTGTAATTTTCATCTCCAGGATCCTGCTTATCAGCCTGTCCAATATTTCAAATAATATATTTTTTTTTCTTTTTTGTATTGAAGTCATGCAAAGTTTAAAAAAAAAAAACAACCTCAAAACCTGGGGGGAATTATCCCAATAGGTCTCTTTTGTGTAGCACAATGCAAGTGTAACTCTGGAATGTCTTCCACCTACTCCATCAGGGCGTTGAGTGGCAGCTGCTGCAGTAAAACAATAGCAGCTCTGCAGATGCTGATGCCACACAATGGCTTGACACGCTGAACCACAGTTCAGCACAGTCACATTGTGCTCAAAACCTGATTGAAGTGATAATACTGGAGCGACAGTTGGAATGCTTTTATCTCCTTTTCTTATTGTATTCCTACATAACTTTACTACATTAGCTAAGTTAAAAATGACTGCCTATCCCATAGTGTTGTAGTCTAAAAGTGGGTTTGCAGAATTGCTTTCCTTGCATCGTTAATCTCTTTAATGTATATTTTCAAACCTCCCACCCAAGTGGGCCTCTTTTTTCAAACTGATGTTATTTTTTAGCATTCTAAGACACCAGAAGGCATTACTTTCAGATCATGGACTGGACTGGAAATACATGCATATAGAGGAAAAAAAAAAAGCCTAGTAAGATCTGTTCCCCCTTCAGGTAATGTCCCACTCTAAGAGTCTCTGTACTATCATTAATTGAGTCTCTTAAGACAAACTTAAAATACATCTGTTTGTATATGTATGTATTTATTGCTCTAAACAGCAAAGAAAATATTCATCCAGTATATAAATATTCAGTATTCAGCATTAACAAAGCACTAAAAGCTAAAAAAATAGAATTAAAAAAATGTAGGTTTATCTACAATGTTTATGTCGACTTTAGATGCTTCCGATTAGAGTTAACTGTTTATGTTTTCATAGAAAAGCTAATCTGAAATATTGAGTTGCTCAAGTCTCAAATGCCACTTAATAATCATAATTATGATGAATAATCAACCAAAGATACAGTGGTTTGACTTTGCTAAAGAACTGTGCATTTTGGTTGAAAAAGGACTTTTTCTTCTAACCCCCTCTTCAAGAATTTTTTTTCCATTTGTCTATTTTTTAACTTTATTATAATTTTAAGATCACATAATTAGCTTTTCTTCCACTTCAAAAGTTGATTTTTTTTTTTTTTTTGTTATGTAACTTTTCTATTCTGCCTACCCAGTAATAACAGGGCTTTGAATTTATGACCTTCCAAAGTCCTGGCACAAATTAAACCACAAAGCTTTGCCTGATAAAGGTAATTAAAGAAAGGGACCTATATGCTCAAAGGAATTGAGACCCTAAACTACCACCAAAACTAATGGGATTTAACTAATGGGTAGAGTTAGCAATTCTGGACCCACTTATCCTTTTAATCACTGATGAAGATAAAAGAAATTAAATCATTTACCTGTGTATTCAAGTCAGCCAGTGCTAGAATTATGACCCTGACATTCCTTTCAAACACACTGCATTTGAATACTATTTTTCGTCTCCATTTCTAAAAAAAAATATATATATATATATACACACACAGATTTAAATAGCTGAAGAAACTTGTAGACGTGTTCTTCTCAATAGATGAAGATCCCCAGAAGGATAAATGATAATAATATATGATAATGGAATAATATATGAAATTGTACATGGCTGCACCAAGTTTTTCAAAGCATGAGTTAGCAGGGAGGCACAGCTTGGCCAGATCCTGTTAGAGCTACTACAACCTATTAGACCGAGAAAAATCTAAGCCTCAAATGTGACTTTTTATTGCCTCAATGTTCCCAGGTTCATTCACCATCAGATCTGGGCACAGGTTCCATTTAGTCAGAGTTTACTGAGCAATCTACCTGGGTTCGGTACTGAAAAATGGCAGACTGGAGATCATGAGGGGGAAGGATTAGTTATTCCTACAGTTAAAAAAAAAAAAAATCGCTATTCCTTTGAATTCTAAGGGGTACATACTGTAAAAGGAAAAAGGCAAGCAAGCAGCTGTGACCTGCTTGCTTTCCAAACTTGTGAAACTCTTATCAATATTTCAATGACCAAGAAAACAAAACTTATACCAATATGGACAGTCCTAACTGCAGCAAAACTAAGACTGCTCTCTGGGTTTGTAAAAGCAAGCTGGTACCATATCAGGCTCTGCTCACCACAACACACAAGATTAAGTTCCACATGTTACGCCCTTTCACATACATTTGGAATGCTCCATATGGCAAAAGCAGCTTAATTATGGAGCTGGAGTGCCTTTTTCTTCTCTCACACACAGATATTTTCCTCTTCTTTTTTCCCTGTTATTTGTAGAAAGACATAACAATCCTCACACTACTGCATTCTTCACAGCAAGAATCCTGTCTGCTTACCAATGTCAACTGGTCTGTTAGCACAAAAAGGAAAAATGCAATACCATCTGACTGGCTAAATAAATAAGTGCCTTTTCCACAATCCTAAGTCATTCATTCCATGTGAAACTACAGAGACCATCCTTCTGCTTGATTTATGATACCCTGTTAGTCACAGAATTACTTAGTAAAATCAGTTTGATGTAAAATTCTGTCTCTTCACCAGAAGAAAAAAAAAATAATGTAAGCCCCACAAAAAGAAGACATTAATTTAGGAATAGTTGAGCTATCATTGACTTATCAAAATAAAGCTAGAGACATAAATCAATTCTACTGCCTGGACAAAGATAAATCAATAAACCTCAGAAAGATATTATTGATTCTGTAGCCATCACTCAAAGGCTCTTCATTTGATTCCTCAGCCATCTGTTTAATTGAAATGATAATTCTGATAACTTCTGGTGGGACCTCTGCATGTTGACTTTGATACAATGTTATTCCATCAAATACAGATGGCTATGACCTCCTGTCAGTGAGCACCCTAAATGTGTTATCCACATGGATTAGCTTGGGTGGATACATTTTGTATTCAACAAGATGCTTCTGTCTAAATCTTTTCTTACATGACCCTCAGCAGACGAGTCCTTTGTTCAAGCAATCCTTTGGCTCCAGCTAATTTCCCCCCTTCAACTCACCAGTAGCTGGCAAGTGAACTAAACAATTAAAAAGAGTATTTGGAATTCATCCTTCAAATATTTTTCCTATCTTAATTTCTGCACAGGGACTGAATCATTTGCTTGTATCTTCTCTTTGGGCTGGACCTATTCAGCATAAGGACAGAAGCATGGAAGCTGTGCTAAGTGTCTTCAGTCATTTTGGTGTATTTATGGATTTGTTATTCAAAATATAACAGGATGAAAAATGCTATTAATCTGCAAGCTAAAATGGTAGTGCATCAAGATGTGTGCACTAATTCATTAAACCCAGAAAAATCACTATACAAGATTATGCAGTGACTTCATAGTGAGAATCTCCAGCCAGTATTAAATTCTTTCCTCCTTTTAGAGAAGTTCCTTGTGAAGTATTAAAACAGACACTCAGGTTCTATTCTGTGACAACATTCAAGGGAGATATTTTCAGGTTTGTTCAAAAAGCACAACAGAGCTCCAGGGTGCTCAACAGGGTCTTCCTCCTCCATCATTAAGCAAAATATGCTGCATAGTACTGCAGGAAGAAAGCAGCAACATATTGTACACTTTTCTACTGGTGCTATAATTAGACAGCAGAACAAAAATGCACATCAGAATCTGAGGACATCAACTGAAAATTGTTAAGCTGTCAAGGGCATTTGGCACAAGCTTTCCCCACCACAGTTAACTTCCTCCTAAACTAGAAGAGCTCAAAGACAGAAAATAATATACATCATAATTAAGACTGAAAGGACAAAACTTGCAATTCTGCTACTTTGTTTTTATCATACTGTAAGTACACAGTAAAAATCAGGGCTACACTAGCCTGAAAACCATGGAAAATAAACATAGAATAATTCGAAAGGAGTTAACATAATAATAATAATGTTACTTTCCTGACTGGAACCACACTAAATTCATGTATTACACTAGCACTGGGAAAAACAGAATAACATAAAGCAACATTAAGTTCTAGATTAATGGAACATATAAAAACAGTCTTTGATAGTGCAAGTGGTATCCTATTTCCAAATAAAGAATCTAACCTAAGTTAAAACTAGGGTATTGAGTGTCCAGCTATAAACTATTCTGTACCTCTAAATTGTACCCTGGCAGCATTCTCTTAATGGGCTTGGAATTTGTGCTTTCCACATCATGGTGCAGCACAACTAAGTGGGGAAAACTTTCCAAATATAGACATTTACTTGAAGAAATTACTTCTGAGCCTCAAGACAGACATGGTGCTGAGCTCTGGAAGCAGCTACCTTTGCTCCACCAAGAGGACTCCTCTCAGAAAGCACTTAGCACTGCCTGCAATGGGTCAGTGCCTGCCTTAGCAGCCTTGGAGAGGACATCCTGGAATTCTCCCATTTCAGATTCTCCATGAAGCATGCAAGCTTGTGCTGTCTGCCTGACAGTGAATGCCTTGTGTCTGGGCTGAGAGACCCAGAGACTGTGAAGCACAGAGCTCTGTGGAGCTGGGGGAATTGGGATCACACTCTTCAGAGTGCGAGAATGCTTTTGAACAAAAACTTCAGACTTTTATTTGGTTGCAGGCTTGGCATTCCTGCTCAAGAGGACGTTACAGAGAAATTAAATCTCTACCCTCTCCATAATCATTCTATGGACAATACAGTCCTTCCAGGAAACATGGAAGAAAGAATCCATATGCACCTTTGGACTTCCACTTCTGTCACAGCAATAAATTGGCTGCAAGATAATAAGCTGTTTACATGTTTTTACCCTTTCTATGCCCATGAAAAAGTCAGAAAGTATCAAACTTTCCAACTTTCATACCATTCTTTAGACAAGGACTCAAGGAGTTTTTTCCTTGCAGGAAAAGGGCTCTAGCATATTGGCAGGATTTCAGCCTACACTGGAGCCAGCTATTAGGTAGTGTTGAACTAATCTTACTTTGCTATGACACTGCCCACTGCAGAGCACAACGTCAGCATAAATGGGAAATTATACTTTCTGCAACGATCCTACATTTTAACAGCATTTCCTGGTAGTGGTAAATACAGTTAGAGCAGAATTTGCTTAGAGAAGCAGGGAATGAAAAAACCTGCACACTTTTTCATCCCCATTTTCAGTGTCTGTAATTGAAGCAACAACTAACATTTCAGTGTATAATGCTGGCCTAGCACACCAATAAATTTTGTAGCTGGAGGGCAGATGATAACTTAGTACCATACTGCAATACAGCTACATTACTTAATGCTATGCACAACAAACAATACATTTTATTTATAGACCTAAAATAACTAAACCAAGTCATGTAAGGAAGTATTTTTTAACAACAAAAAAAAAATCCCCAAGGATTTTTTATTTTAACCCTAACTTACTTGTATATCATGATGAAAAACTTGAAAGAAGGTCTTTTTCCATATATGAAGCCTATAAGCCCTCTACTACTGACACAGTTTATGATTTTGAGTACCGCTATAGCTTGTCAGGGAGTAAAATGTCTCGAAGATGGGAAGGGGACAGAGAACACTATATAATCAGTATTCTAAATAAGTATCACTGTGTTAAATAGCTTTCTCACTCTCTTTGGTATAGAAAATTGAATTTGAAAAGCAAATACAGAGTCAGAGAGTAGCAAAAATTGTTCTGCCTAGGATGCAGAATGCAATCATATCCAATTAAAGTCAATAAATATCATTTGGTGATGCAAGCCTAGGAAAGAACAATTTGTACAACAAACATTTTTCTAAATAATTTTTCGTATAAATTTACCTTTTTCTTTAGCTATCGATTACCATTACAGAGCACAGAATATTGGCATGTGCATGAAACCATAGCGAGTTAAAATCAAGTTTCAGATAGAGTATCTCTGGTTTGCCTCCGTGCTTAGAATTAAACAGAAGTGCTCAGGTTCTGCAATGGATTCTGTAAGTGGCTCTACCACAAACCTGCCATGCTTGACTGACCATCCAAGACATCATTTTCTGTAATCTCTCTGAGAAGCAGTGACAGTGCAGAGGTGCCATCCTTGAAGGGGATTTACCTCCCAGCCAAGCGCTGATTATTGCCCTCCTGGGCGGCCCTCACTTCACATAGCAGGAAAAAAAAATCAGGGTAGAGACTTTCAATCACAGCACCCTATTGGCAGAGATGGAGATGCCCAAGGGCTGAGCTTTGCTTCACTTCCCCATTTGCACCAGTGCACAGGAGCTGTTTGTTTATCCCCCACAGGATGAAGCACCTTACAATTCAAAACTGAGGTAATAATGCACCATTTAAGATGATATACTCTGTACACACAATCCCTCTGCAAATTCATCTGGGGGGAAGAGAACAGGTTTTCATTTGTTATTAATAGTTAGTTCACTCCAAAGTGCTTTGAAACCCCTAAACAATGAATAAATTGGTCCAAATTCTAAGAATTTTTTAAAAACTAAAATATTTAACAATTCAACAAGAATAATTTCACAACAGAACTTGGAACTTTTATTTCAAAATGGTGTTTCATTTAGTGATTAATCTAAATTAAAAATTAAAATTAAAAACCTGCATTTTTAATTAAGGTAATTAATTTGATAGAGTGATCAAAATTACACTATTTTACATGATAAGTAGAAGCCATAAAGGATTAGCCCACTCAGCAACTAAATATGCTTTTCGTAACTCTTCTGTAAAAGTTACATATGATATTTCTCATGTGGACAAGGAAAAAATTACCTAATCCCTACAAAAGGATGTTGTTTTACTTTCAAAGTCCCTAAAACAAAATCATAGAAAGAAACAAACTTCGGTCAGGAAGACAATGGACTAACAAAACCCCCCCAAAAATTCTCCTCAGGTCAAGATGAAAAACTTCAATCAAATTAGTGCCTAAAGTGTACATCAACTCCATCTTTGGCTGGAAAAATTATACCATATGTAAAACAAACTAAGGGAAAAACAAGCTCTTATCTAAATGTAAACATTTGAATAATACATTCCTAAAAGCAACAGTTCCTCTACCTCTGAGATGTCTTCTAGTAATGATGAAAAAGCATACTACCCACATCAAAAAATATTTTTTTAACTTTCTTCTAAACATTTTTCAGTGGATATTGATGCACTGAGAATAAATTTTCACAAAGATCTCAATCATGAAAAAAAAATCTTAAATGCCTGTTTTTATAAATACTTTGAAGCAGCATTATGAAAATTCCTCCAAGAATGTTGCTTCAAAACAAAGTAATACTTTAAATGTGTAAAAGAACTTTTTAATTCATGTGACCAGCTGAACAGTTAAAAGGTATAACATTGTGCTAGTTTAATTTAAAAAAAAAATTAAAAAAAATTAAAAAAAAAGAAAAGGAAAAAACAGGTGGCACTACAGAAGTGGTGACTGTCAGAAGAGCATTCCAGTACACTGTTTAAGGAAAACATGGTCAAAACTTGGTTTATGGCAAACATTCTGATGGGTTAGCTAAATGCAGCTCAGATGATGATTTCTTCATAAGCAAATTGCTCCAGGAATTCAAAAGCGATTTCTCCAGCCTATAATCTAGTACTTACTACCTACATGTGCCGAAGGGTTTAGAAGACACAAGACGTTGCTGCACTTCTGCAAAGGAGTCGTGTTGTTACCAGAACTCTGGTCCTGCTTTGGTGCCTCGCCTGCTGTGGTGCCCTCCCAGAAGCAAAGCATAGCCAACCTAGTCAAGATTTTGTCAGTCTTTGATGAAGAATAATACTCTCCAGCCCTACACACAGGTCCTGCACCTCTTTCCAGCTCGTCTGTTTGGCAGGCCTGATAAAGGAGTTAGTGAAGGACTTTTGACACAACGTATTCTCATTCTACACCTCTCCCAAAGAAACCTCTCAGCCCAACAGTCATTTTACCTCAGCCAGGTATTACCCCTCCTTGGTTCTACATGCTGAGTCCACAGCCAGAGAGGAAGCTGAGGGATTACAGTGCTACCAGTGATCACATAGGAGAAAGGTACTCAGGAGGAGAATTGGAAATCACAGAAACACAGAATGGTTTGGGTGGGAAGGGAGCCTTTAAAGGTCACCTAGAACAAATACCCTGTAATAAGCAGGGATATCTTCAACTAGATCAGGTTGCTCAGACACAGATGATCTGCATATGATCCCTTTCTGTTTGAAGACACAGATTCTGAGGTTTCCCTTCTATCACACTGGTAAAGAACTGCTGTGCAGGCTTGCCCTGTGTTTCTAAGCAGAGGCAACAACACCTAATTCCATCACTCCAGCTGCTTGATAAGTCTATTTGGTAGGTCACAACATTTAAATAAATGCTTGGTAATTTAATCCATGCTTCACAGTGAACTTCCAAAGATGTAGTAAGGAATGGATAACCCCAGGCATTCACAAATGCTTGGATGGTTTACCATTCTACTTAAATTAAATATTCATTTATTCATGTCTTGGGCCTTAGAAAGGTTCTTATTAACAAGAGCAAACAACACAAGTACAAATTGTACTGAAAAGTACTGATAAAACAGAGGCATTTTAAGCCTTTCTCCCATTTAAATATGTCTGTTTTGTGAGTGAACTCTGGAGTTTAGTTTGTCCTGGAGAGTAAGTTCAGTATTATAGCCAGGTACTGCAAATGTCTGCAAATACAAAAATGTATTATGAGTGTTCAGGAACACATCCCTGTCACTGATGTGCATGGAATTATTAGTCCTATATAGGAACACTTGGATTTTAGGCTGAAATACTTCTGGGGATGGAGTGGGAGGGGAACATCCCCCATTGTACAGCAAAAGACAAACAGGAACAAATGAGGAATTGCTGCAGGCTTAATGCTCTGCACTGGCACACAGAGCCTGGCTCAGTTCCTGCCTATACAACAGACCTCTGACAAGTTACTGAATCTCAGTGGGGGAGTAATTGGGGAATTGGCTGGCTAGAAAACAACAATTCCATTGGCAGGGGAGGCAGAAGGAATAGTGGCAATTTAGCACTTCTTTTGCTCTATCAGTATAGAGCTTAGATCATTGCAAAGTTGCATAAAGGCCAGAAAGACACACTCATGCCCCACTCGGGCTCATATGGAAGATGGAAGTTGAAGTAACATCTGATTTGATCCTTGAAACTTGAGTTTATCTTATGTCACATCTCTAGTGGTATCTTAATTACTGGATTCTGGGTTATTCTGACTCTTCCAGCACCAGCATCCCACCTTGATACTGAGAAATAATTTTATTTCAATAAAGAATGGGAAAACACTGGGAGAAAGCCTTTTTAACCAGCTCTGTCACCATGTTTCTGCCTACTGTCTTTCCAAGGGCCCTCAGATGCCACCAGAGTACAAACAGGAGACACCCAACTTCCTGGTAGCATCTAAAAAAGTTAATTCTATGCAACACCAAAAACATGAACACAGTAGTGGTAAAGAGGGTGAGCCTATGTAGGATTTTACAGCTGAGCAAGTCAAAAACCTTTAGACACTGTACAAATTAGATGCAATTTAATGAGAGCTGTGCTAGGCCACATTAATTATTAGAGTGCACAAAATGTGATACAAGAAGATCATTGCATGATGTTTAAGCTTCAATATCTGAGACCTCAAAAACATCAAGCCTCCCACTGAGTTCTTCCACAACTCTTTCTTCAACAACAGTCATTTTGGATTCAAAAACTGGTTTCTGGACTGGGTTTTAAGTTTTTAGGCCCTTGACAATATTCCTTCTCACAATGACACTTCATCTCTCAGAATCACAGCTCTCAGTAGGGAATTAAATTTAAACTCAGGGTTTATTTTTCCTAATTCTTTGAAAAACACAGTTTAAAGTCCTCTTAGTCCCCATAACTTTCAGAATTATGCTGTCCTTAACCATAAATACACAGACGTTGATCAAATCATGCTTCCTAAAGCTCTTCAGACCTCTTCAGGAAGAATGATGTGCCACCACTTTGCCACAAAACAGGCCAGTCTCAGATGCTGGTATGGACATTTGCTTCAAAAGCACAGCTCCTCCTGAGGGAATATACAGGTTCCTGAGTGCTCAGATTTTCAATTATTACTGCCCAACATCAAGTGCATTTATTGTAAGCACTGAATAAGTAGCATGAAATAACACCAATCAAATATATCTTCTGCCACAATATGCCTTCAAGGCCAAGCCTGGCAAAGGACATACTCTTGTCCTTTTTCATACAAATGTGACATGTGGCAATTCTCCTTTGTAAAGTAATGTTCTACAAGCAGAAAACTGCACCACAGGCTGTTGTGGGCTTTATTTTGGGGTTGGTTTAAGAGGGTAGGTTGTTTTAGAGCATTAGTATGGTATGCAGTGTTGAACATGCTGGAAAACGCACCTTCTCTCTTTCTAACTTCACAAGTGAATAATTTATCTCAGAGACCAAACAATTTCCCAGAAAACAAAGGCTGTGTGTGTACATGTGGCACTGCCTCATCTGTTCTAACATTTTCTTCTTCTCCATAATTATACACCATTTTTCAAATAAAACTGCATGATCTGTGCCTTTATATGTCCTTAGATAATTTAGTGCCTACTGCTGGCTACCACGCTGCTTGTTCCAGACAAACAGAATTCATTAGAGCTGTTTAAACAAAAATATCACAGAGTTCAATTTTTACCTACAGCTCAAACAAAACAAAGAGGGGAAAAGTTTGCAGCCTTTTGTCAGCCATCTAATTTTGAAACCAAGTTAAGTCAGAATTTTAAATGAAGATGGCTCTTCTGCTAGCTGAAAAAAATAATTTTACCATACAACTCCTATTTAAATTATTAAAATAAATACCTTGGAGAAAAAAGATCTGATTATATAAAATGTTGAACTTAATATTGTAGACTATTATTATAATGTAAATGATATAAAAACACAGATTTGGAGTAAAAATTAAAATATGTAGCATCTTAATTTCTATAACATGGATGCTATATTACATTCTCTTTTGTTTAATTTTGCCGAGTAATAATGGCCAGGGGGATATTGCTGCTCCTGCATTCCTCAGCAGGAGAATTAGTGCCCCCCTTTCCCCTTCCAGCTCCTGAAAGCTTAATTTTAAGACTCAGCCCCACCTTTTAGTTTATCCACATGATCCTGACAAAGACCAGAGCCTTCAGGGGTGTCTGCCCACCTGTAGGACAGGACAGGGTAGAAGGAAAAATGTCACATGCAATGCAACATTCAAGCTTGCTTTTCTTAACTGTCTCTGTGTTGCTCTTGCTTCAACACATTTGCAGTTGATATACGTGGAAATATTTAAATCAAGATGTTTATGGAAGCAAATACAAAAACAAGATCTTTCCAAAACACAGAAATCAGTGCGAGATGAATTTGTGCAAATAAACTTAGCATGTGGCCTGCTCACATTACAACATCTGGAGAAAACCTCTTTTCTAAGCTCTTCTGAATTTCCTGATCTTTATTAAATATCCCCCTTCCTCCCACCATGCTCCCCTCCTGAGTCCTTAAAAATTCTATTTGCTGAATTTTCCTTTTCTTTGGTCTGACAAACATTAGTCAAGGTGGATTATAGATTACTTTATTCCCTTCTTTTTTAAGAGACTTTTCTCCTGGCACTTGACTGATGTAATAATATTGTTAGTCTTAAAGCTTTAAGTCTCCAGAAAATACTGTAAAAAAATCCAGCAATTTTCAAAAAGTTGTATTTAACAAAAAAATAAAAAGAAAGAAAGAAGGATCCATCTGAAGGGCTAAATTGAATGCCGAGATACAACTCATCTTCTGAGAAGCTACAAAGCTGGTGTCAATCAAGAGTAGAAAGAATGGCAAAAAAAAAATCCATCTAGAATAATAATGAAAATGTATCTACTGCAATGAGAAAATATGGTAACCACCATTAGTGCTTATCTGTGCATTGAACAAGTTTTCTCATGCTTACGCTCTGCTGAGGATTAAGGTGTTAATGGGCATATCTGTTAAGTGAAGTCACTGCTGTTATGTACCACCTAAAGTGGGTGAAGCCTTTCACTTGGATTTGCAGTTATTATCATTTAGCAGTAAATGGCCCTTGGTCACCTGGTGGTTAATCTTTCCCTTTCATTATGATCTGTGTGATGTGACTAAAAGGAATGTTATCATAACTTAGAGACAACAAGGATTATGTGAATGACAGTTGTTTGAAGAGCCTTGAGAAACTGCTTTATAATGAAAAAAACTCCAAAGACTCCAAAAATCTGCTACACCTATATACCCATCGCTCAAGATGGCAAGATATGACATACCATACTTATAAGAAGCTTTAGATGGGTTATAAGTGAAAGAAAAAAAGTTACATTGATTATACTTTCCTTCAGTTTCTATGTTATGAAGGATGATTTTGTCTGTCAGTCCAAGAAGTTTAGCCAGCTGTTAGACACAGTGAAATCCAAAACTTCAGTTCTCACAGTTTATAGTTTTAAACTCTGCTAAAAAGATGCATACAGTGATTAGAAATTAACTTGAAATGCCTTGAAACATTCATTGTCATGTGACAGTCAATTGAATTTGGCTCAGTTTTGAGTTCACTTATGCTGATTTGCCCTGGAACAATATTATTACCAATGGTAATAATATAATATCATCTGCACTTCAAGGCTGGAAACCAGTCACTGACACAACCCTTGGCTTCTCTTCTGGGGATCTCCCTCCTGATCACTCCTAGCCCTCAAAAGCACAGATGCAATGTAGGTACAAGAAAGCCAAAGAGAAATTAAGAACAGGCAAATCTTTCTTTAGTGCAAGACAATATGCTCCCACTTTATGGCTAAGCACTGTTTGCCATTTTGCTGGTCAATATGAGAGGTGCTTAAAAGTAACTCAGTGTTCTTAACTCTACAGAATCAGGCAATTTTCCCTCAGAAGAAAAAAGAGTAACTACTGGAAGTCTAAACTATTACTCTTAAGTATGGCAATTTTTGGAACATGAGAAATTCCAGACAACACAAAAGAAAAGGGAAGAAGAAAGCAACTCAAAAAAGTTTTCAAGGTAAACAAATGAAGAATGAACAACTAATGCAGGTTGACATGATCCATCAGCAAAATAATGGAAAAGATTATAATAGATGCTTGTTAAAAATAGTTTTAAATTAATAATGACAGCCAACTTCATTTTAAAGCTCCATTTCTAGGTCAAACAACTTTTCCTCATGGGAACACAATAAAGACAAGGAAATTAACTACATGTAAAGAAATTATAGCTACTATGAAATGCTCCACAATTTTCAGATAAAATTAATGGGATATGTCACAATAATTTTATATAAATTTACAAAAAAACAAATTAACTTATTTTTAGAGTATGTTGAGGGGAAGGAGTGAGATGAATCTAACAAGGAAATAACAACTAATTAATAATACACCATCCAGTAACAGTATTTAGCTAGTTAGTTAAATTTGAGTCCATCACTAACCCAACTGAGCAACTCTCCCACTATCATAGGTTCAGTCTTGACAGAGTTTTCTTTTCCCCTGTCAGAGTATGAACTTTGTCTCAGTTCTGGGAGGTCTTTCAGTAGTGCCTTTGAGAGCACAGATGAAGTTCATTTTCATTTTTCAGTTTAGGAACTCTTTTTCCATTTAAGTCCACTGAGATTGATCTATGACTGATGAAACAAAGTCTTCTGAAATTTCAGTGATTTTTTTTTTCATTCTGTTTTAAAGGCATCACTCCACGTCAAATATGTGTGTAACACAGTATTCCAATGTCTCCCATATGGTTTCATAATTAGGCTACTCTACCAGAATGAGGAAAATATATTGCAGATTTCCAGCTGCTTAAGAATCTGCTGTCATCAGAAGTGAGGTTAAACTCGGACTACCTCCTTTTTGCTGGCCACTAGTGCTTATAAATTCAAATTGAAGCTGTATTTAACTGTTCTGTACAGCTCTGATGAGACTCCTGACTGTTTGGTTCTTCCATTCAGAGTTTTCTTTTCTAAATTTGCTTTGCTGTTTTCAGCACATTATTCAGAAACTAGTCAAGGAAATTGGGTGGAAGGCAGCAGTTTTCTTCAATATCTAAATTCAAGACAGCTCCTGCTAAGTATGAACTTCCATAGTGCACATTTACAACTTGCATATCCTAGACCCACCACAAAGTACAGGTTCACAAATCCTGTGCACTCATTGCAGTGAGAGACAGCTTTATCTCACAGTGAGGAAAAAAAAATGGACAAATTCCATGCATCTCATTAATCATGAGAGAGGTTAAAAGCATTTAATAATAAAAAATTCTGGTACCAGATGGTTCTTTAATCACAAAAAACTAGGAAAAATGGAAGTTGGGAGCTGAAGTGACACAGGTTTCCCTAGAAATAAAATGTTTCATTTTAAATGAGGCATCGAAACACTCTTGCTAGTGATGAGGGAGAATCTTTACCATTTCAAGTCCATCCAAAGACAAAGGAGCAGCCTGGCAAATGTTCACTGTTACATTCTGCCATCACGACTGTCACCTCCTTCTGCTTATCCATCAAATGGAAGGGGTGTCTGCTGGTGACTTCATACAATGCTTTTCTATGAAGTTCAAGGTGCTACTTTGAGACCCAAGATTTACAGATGGTTCTAAAATACTAAGACAAGCAGTTTGACAGCCAGGCTGAGGTCTCAGGTAGGCCCTCTTACAAGCTTCTTAACCAAATTTCTGTCTCATGAAGAATGAAAAAAACCATCAAATAAGCCGTTCCTTTTTTTTCTTTTCTGAAGGAACTGCAAATTGATTTGGGGCCCAGGTCAGGCTTATTCTTGGTCTAATGCCTTTGAATTTGTGCGCAATTCACCTAAAATAGGATGGCAGGGTAAAAGAGGGTTGGAGAAACAAAACTGATTTTGCAGGCAAGTTCTTCTTTCAGGGTGATGAAAAAATCCCCTGAATGACAGATGTGGGCACGTGCATTAGTATTCCCCTACAACAGGTCAGGTTCTTCAGTTGTTTGTTATTTTCACCCTTGTCCTTAATACACAAAAAATTGCTTTGGAGTACAAAATATACAGATGAAAATAATGCTCCTGGTTTTTCACATCAGCAGTAGAACTGACCCTTTCATAAAACATTTTTTTAAATCATATAATAATCCAAGCTATAATAGCATTTTCCTAGCGTCACTAAAACAGACAATGGTCTGTCAAGATTTCCACTATAGAAGTAATCTCTAGGGCTTTATATCTTAGCTTTTTTTTTTTCCATGGGGTTACAATTGAAATAAGTCTTCGGCCCACATGAATGTTTTGAATTTAAAAAACAAACAAACAAAAACAAAACAAAAAAACAACCACCACCACTGAGGTAGAATTAACTGGTCAAAACATTTGCTTACTGTGGAATCCCGAAAAATATTTTCAGGTAGTTGCAGTTATTGAGTCATGAAAAAACTAATGTTTAGCAGTTCTCAAAGTTCAGCACAGACATGTCTTCTGCACTTGAAATCTCACAAACATTAAACAGCAACAGGTCTGAAACCAAACTCTGAGTTCTGACATTCCTGATGTGCAGATGTGTGTGACTACCCCTCTCAAATCTTTCAGCCAGGACCTGCCAGACCACCACAACTCTAACAGGTCAAACCTGGAAACAAGAATCCAAATATTTGAAAATGTGGGAAAAACACAGATCTAATTCATTGCTAGCATAAATGTTTGTCTTTATATAGATATGCAGCAGAACACCCTTATCTTAAATCTGTTATTCTATCACACAACAAATTTACCCTAATTGAGAATGCCTTTGATAGTAAGAATTGTTATATATGGAAACAATTAAGCTACTAGCCAGAGCAATTTAAGGCAGTCCTGAGACTAATCTCAGCAGCATCAAGGGCTACAAGACTGTTCTTGCTCAAAAGAACATTAAATCTATTTGACATATCTGAAAGATTAGCCTATGACCACTTTTACATGCACAAAGAATCTCCAGAAAAGAGTTAATTATTTGTGCACAAGTCACTGCACTGATAACTGTGTTTTATTATAGTAATGAGTATGATCATTTGTGTCCTGTGTAAACAGCTTTTTAACTGAAAGGATGAGTGTAAGGCAGGACACAAAGCTGCCCTATTGGCCTCTGAATCTTGGCTTTCCTCACACAGTTTTTAGAAGTCTATAGAACAGCATGGAATGAACCAGTAAAAACACCATCACAACAAGTGCCATACTTCATTATTACTTTTTTTCCTCCAGAATTTTAAGTGACTGAGTCATAAGAGCTCTCACTGACAACAGGAAAGTATTCTGGTATTCTACCCATAGAAGTGTCAAAATTTACCATATTCTACCCAGACAAAAGAGTTTATCATGAGTCAAAATATGGTTTGGAAGCAGTTAAGCCTTTTACTAACTTTAAAAGTTGCTTAAATAATTACATACCATCTACTGAGTAAATAATGGATTAAAAGGACTGCTTGTCTCCATATTTTATGAAAGCAATTATGATGGACCAACCTCTATCAGTTTCCTCACACTCACTCTTAACACTCAAATATTTATTATGCCAGACCACGTTTTCAAAAGCATAGTTCCCTTCAGACCATGTGTGAAGCTCACCCTTTCAGAGAAGGCAGCAATAAACAGCTCCAGCTCAGAACAGCAGTGCAGTTAATTCTCACAACCCTGCATAAAACCAGCCCTTCCATGTTTGTGCTCCAATGGTTGGATGAACTCTATGGCTTGCAAATGTCTTGGCATCTCAAGACACAAGTGGACTTTAATCCAAAAATAACATCCTTCCCTAAGCATTTGGACACTAATGTGTCTGTCAAGTTAACTTGCCATCCCCTAAATAATTACACCGGCAATCCAAAGCTATCAAGAAAGGCAGAAAAAAACATTTCGGTCTTGAAGAGGGTGCTAGGCTCTAATTGCCACCCAGCTATTAAATGATCTTGGTGCCAGATCTTATGGTATCCATATGTTTTCCCATTGTCAAGACAGTATAGTGTTACCAAACTTCTTTACAAAAAGTGCTTTGAGAACTACTGATGGAAAAGGCAATATAAAAGCAAAATGTTTATTATTATTACTATTACTTGAAAGTAAATAGGGTCCCTTAAGATATATTGGTTCCTTTTCAGAAATTGTAAATTCCTGCTGTCTACTGCCACATCTATGGCACCTGGGTTTTGTTTTGTTTGAGGAGGAATAGGCATAAGAGAATTTAAATCCTCTTTTCCACTATAAGTGGCAAACACAGTATAGTGCCTGATTTACACAGACCTAAATTTCTGACACTTGTAGATGCAGGAGACATTGGGAGACTTGGCACAAGATGCAGGTATTTTTTTAAAAAACAGAAGCTGTTGGTCAGAAAACAGACTTCTCTGCTTTGGTTGCTGAAGTCACATTCACAGCACTATTTTCAGCTGGGATTCCATTGCAGCAGAACACACTCCCTCAAAATATCAACACCCCACTGGACTGCTGACCAGTCCCCCCATAGCATCCAGAGACACCCAGCAATATTCTTGTAGGACTTAAGCAGTGAGTGGTTTTTATGGGGAAGATTAACCCTCTCAGACTAATTATCAGCACCATCCCACACCAGAACTTCATGATACAACCACCTCTCAAAGAGCTGCCAAACCCAGCCACTGAACGCAGAGGCTGATTTACAAATGGGTTCAAAGCATCTGAAATGAAGTTTGTTTATTTGTTGGTACATCTTTGTACACTTGGACCGTGGGTAAAGGTACGAAAAAGAACTGTTTCAAATACATGCCATCAGCCAGCTTCCTGTCCCTCATTGGTCTGCCATGGTGTGGATTAGCAGAGTTTCGTTTAGGAGCCTCTTTCCAATCACATTTGCTTCAAAGTAAATAAGAAACAATTATAATGAAGTCAAAAGTGCTGTAGAGATTTAAAGGGACTGTGAGATAATAATTCAAATAGTTTATTTCTATGAGATCAAAGAGGAAGAGGTTAACAACTCCAGCATGAAAATATAGAGAAAGCGTGTAAGGAAACAAAACAACAAAGAAAATGATGATTCCCAACTTCAAGAAATAAGGTGTAAGGAAGGATGGAGAAAAATCTAAAAGCTGGGGTGGAGAAAAACAATAGCTCTGTTCAATAATACTATGTGAAATAAGCAAAGCATTCAGCATAGCTGGATTGCTTAGGCAGCAAATCTATTGTTCAGTGCTAAATTCAGTGTAATGCAATCCCCAACACAGACTGTGACTCTTTAATAGCAACAGATGCATTTCAATTAACTCATTCATTTCTCTTCCTGAACTATTGTTCATAGGAAAGTGAAGATGTTGATATTCTTCCAGCACATCTCCTGTTTCATGCAGTGAAAAAAGTGACTGAATTGTTCCTAGATGATGCTCATAATGCTCATGTCTGCAAGACCTCTTAATTCTCTAAGTCATGATTTCTTAGACTATATCAAAAAGCATAGCCACTAATTCTAGATCATCTTAAAGCATATAAACATATGTGATTTAAACATCTCAGCAGGGAAATAATGTTAATTCTAAATGAGATTCCAAAAGGTATTTCATTGATTTTCACAAGTATTTTCTGGCTAAGGGAAGAGACTCTTCATGGAGAATTTTCATCTAAATGCCTCCTTTCTGAGCTTTCTTTAGCTACAGAGTACCTTCTCCTCACAGTTTAATAGTTATTGAAAGGAATGAAAAATTTGGGGATTTAACAAAACATCAGCTAAGGCTGCCCACACAAAGCAAGGCCATATACAACTTAACAACTGACAGAACTGGGAAGTGACATAAGTGGCACTGAGATACTGCCTGGAGACAATAAAGTGACTATTCCACTCGGAGTCAAATCTTAAGGTTTCCATTACACGTTGAAACTTGTGTCAAAACAAGAATGTGTGTGGCCTTGTGAACATGGAAGGCTGCAAGTCTGCTCTGCCCAGTTCTTGGCAAGGTCTCTGTGCCCATGACTTGGAGTGACGTTGCTCTGGCTGTCCCACATCCAAGGACAGCACCCTTACTAACAGCCTCTACTAACAGCTTGTAAAGCATGAGTCAGTCTCTCCTCACAAAATACATTCCAAAGGGAACCAAGCTGAAATGGAAACATCCCCACAAGATTCCTTCTGCACTAAGTACTCAGACCAGATCTCAGTGCTTCACAAAGAAGACAAAGAAACATCCATAGTTTTTACACACCAACACACCCCTCCACCCCGGTAAAATGGCACCACACTCAAAATGTTCCAGAGGTTTATATATTCCCTTAGGATTGGTAAAACATTAACAGTTTAAGTGGGAAGAACACACAAGGTGTGATGTCCTCAGGGATCTGTTTTTATACCATGTTAACAGGAAACATCTTGCTTATGCACAAAGACTACACTGGTGAATTAAGCAGCAGTTTCAGTTATTTTTAGTTATTTTAAAGTGAAGTCTTCAGCTGTGCCTCAGCCAAGACTTGCATGTATGTTTGTGTCTTAGGAGGAGGAGGGAGAGCAAGAAAAGCAGCACGCAAGCATCGAGATGAGAGTCAAGCAATAAAATATTTCTACCTGCATTTTTGTACTCATGCCATTTTTCAGGGGTTAATCTTAGCAGCAAGCAGGCTAACTGCCTCATTTGTGTGGTCTAAATAACTCCCTAGCTACATCACCCATTGTAGTCAATTCATTGTGACAGCAAAAATGTTGGATCAGAAACTGCATTTGTAAAATGAGTAGTCATATAGAGAAGTTGAGGGCAAAATGCCAAATAAATGCCCTTATAATTGTTGCTGGCAATTACTTTTAACTCTTTGTAACACTGACCCTGTGTGAATCGCTTAACTCTGTAAAGACAATGACTACTCAGGGCTGTTGCATTGCCAACTTTCTCCAAAAGACAGCCCCAATCTTTCAAAATCAGTTCACAATTAAATATTATTCTGGCCACACCTGGTGATCCATGTCAGGGTGATATAAAAGCCAGGAGTCTCCATATCAAGTTCCACATTCCATACAATGGTCTTTTTAGTGGGTGATTCTTTCACGTGCTGCTAAAGCTGCACAGTCCCCAGAATAACGTGGGCTGGAGAGATGGTTGCAGGCTCACCTTCCTGCCATGCTGACCTGTGAAGAGGGCCCAGCACACTAAGATACCTTTCCTGAATCATTCTTCCACACAAAGTGCTTAAATCACAGCTCACTCCCTCAGGAGGAAGAACTTCCTTAAGAGTTTTGCACAGGCACACACAAAATTGTGGCTGAAGGAATAACACCTAAGGTCCTACTGCTTCTCACCTTTTCTTAGAGAAGTTCTCAGCTGGTATTTTCCAGGCAAAGCTATGGAGAACCCTTATGGCACAACCCTTCACAACAGTGAAACTGGCTATTTCCCAGTCCCACTTCCAATACAGAAGATAAGTGGCACATTCCAAAGGTGGCACTTTGCCCCTCACTCTCAGCCTTTGTCATTCCTCTCATGACTAAAGGCTGAACTACAGCTCTCCCTACCAGCTGCTTGTGGAAGTGTCCCATCTCTTTGGAACACTTTTGATTCCATTAAACTTAAAGGAATTCAACAAGCCTTTGAACTCTTCCCACTGCTTTTCCACCCCTTCAGTAGAACAGAAAAAACACACTGAACTCCTGAAGTTATAAACAGATTTATAAGAAGGAAAGCTGTTGACTTGGTGTGGTAGAAGTGCTCAAACTTGGCAGCATTGTTCTTCTTGGAGGGGAAACCCACTCTTTCCCGAGCTCCCTCATTGAGGTTCTGCCCAATGTACAATAATTCTCCAGAAAAAAAATGGTGTGTTTTCATTTAAAATGTTACCTTATGTTTTTTGGCAGCTTCCTCAGCTTCTGAGCTGCAAACACATCACTTCTTTCGCAAGAGAAGCCTTTCAGAGCTGTTTTTTGATGACTTCTTTGTGAGAAATCAGCAGCACACCATGTTGCTATAAATCTGGGACTAGGGCTTTGAGTCCATCTAAAATTACAAATAAAACAGAATTAGAGGATACAGCAATGAGAAAATCCCCAGACATGATTACCACATGTTTCCAGTTTGTAGGACAGACAGGGGAGGATACAGAGCACAGCATGAATGCAGAGCACAGCCATGGCTGTCTCTATCCCATAGCTGTGTTCTCTTCCCATGCTAAAGCTTCACTTATATCCACAGAAATGAAAGGCTGAGTCTGTGTTCCATATGGCTAAAGGCCTCCATATCTAAGGATTTAACCTCCTTATGGCACAATCTACTATTGCATTTCAACTGAGGAGAACAATACTGTCATTGTAGCAGAAATAACACCTTGGTCCTGTAACCTCAAAATACGCATTCCAAGGCTGGTATTGCACTCCAAGAGATGGGGAGGGGAGGAGAGGGAACAGTGGAAAAGAGCACATGCTGTAGGAAAAGCTGGAATACCAGCCACAATACTTCATAAATGTTCCTCCTACTGAAAGAACTCTTTGTTGTTGTTGTTGGGTTTGGGGTGGAATGGGGGGGGGGGGGGGGTTTTGGGTTTGGGGTGGTGGGGTGGGGGGTGGTTTGGGGTTTTTTTGTTTTTAGGAAAGTGGTTTTCTCATAGTTATTTCATAATCTGTTTTCTTGGCAATCTAATAAAAACATGCGGACTAAACCAGTGCACTCAACCACCTGCAAACACAGATCATTGCTGAAAAAAGTCCCGGTGCACATTCAAATATTAACAATGGCACCAACATACATCAGAGCTCCCATTTCTCCAATGATTAGAGATAGATCTTAACTGTGGATGTGGAGCTTTTTGTTCTCCAAAGAGCCATAAGAGGGGAGGGGTGGGGGGGAGCTTTTTAACCAACATAGAATGAAATGAAAACTAAAGAGGTGAATTGTTGAAATTTATAGAGCAGTAATTCTAGCTTTAGTCACTGACTTGTGAGTGGGAATCACAGCAGTTATTGGGAAGAAAGCCATACTTTTTATTCAAATGTTTTCCAATTATCTTGTAACTATGTTGACCCCTGTGGAAAGGGACGTGCAAACACATGGGAAAGAAGAGTCACAATACTTAAGACAGCTGCCTTAGAGATCAGAATGGCTTTTGAAGCACTGTATGAATGCACATAAAAATTATGATCATGTGAAAACAAGAATACATTAGAGTGAAAACAGCAGCATAAAGAAAAATCAAAATCATAGGGGGAAAAATTCACTAAAACTTTTTGCATTGGTCTAAGGCTTTAATTGAGAAGCTGGAATAGAATTTCATTAACTTTCTTGCCATCATCTTTTGCTTTTTGTACCTGTTCCTTTTCTAAGCTCTAAATGGGAGCAAAGGACTTAAAAGAGTTTTCCCACCCCATTTAAGAGCATTTCCATCCACTTCTGGAAAATGAAGTGATTTGTAAAACTAACAGAAAGGGTGACTGATGCTAAACACCTAAGAGCCTGGTGCCTCAGGGAACTGTCCATCTCTAATTGTTACCAAAACACATCCCCCCATGCATAGGGGCATGAGAAACAGCAGCAATTCCCTTTAGTGAAGCACTGTAGGACCAGAAAATAGCTATATTTTAAAAAAAAGTAACTTTTTTTTTAAAAAAGTACATTCCTACTTTTTTTTTTATAAGGCTTACACTGTAAAAAAGGTTGGTCAGAAATAAATCCTCTGGCTTGCATTTGCAACAGGCAGAATCTCTGAAGCAGACATTAGCAGATGTTTTTAAAAGTAACTAAAAATCAGGTTTTTGAGACATTATGGATAGACCCTAATGCCTTATGACACTAATAGATGTCTTGGAGGGGTTCAAAAGTGCTTAAATTAGAGATCAACGATCAGGATGTGAAACACTAAGAAGCCGTTCATGTGGGGTTTTTCAGATGATGACATTTTTTTGCAAATCTGTCCCCAGATTACTAAAACTCCAGGTTCATTTAGAAACAAATGAAGCATGATTCTTGGGAAGCTAAACAGGCTTCTTATTCATCTTTTAAACCAACACTTGAACCACAAAGATATTCCTGCTTTTCCAAACCTGTAGGCATTCATGCACTCTTTCTTCCTGGGCATGCCTCTACAGCACAAGCATTTTCAAAGGCAAGCATTCTTTCATATCTAAGCATTTCAAATCTCATCCAGTACTAAATTACTGAAAACCTGCATTTAACCAATATAGTAAGTGCAGTATATATTTTTAAATTTAACTTTAAAAACCTGAACATCTTTCAGTAAGTGTTATTGAGCACCTTTTACTAGAGGTCAAGCATAAATCTAGCACAATTCACTGGCGTAGATTAATTTTACATCTATAGCTGTGTAACAGAATACTTTGTCAGTATCAGAAAGGAACAGTTTATTATGATTTATTACTATTACAGTTGACAATCTCAAACATCAGATAGTTGAAACCTTACTACATGTTTGCATACACCTTCCACAGTTTAGTTTTTCACAAGTGGGTGATAAAGAGAAAAATGTAAGTTGTATTTCACATCATTCAAAATTGGGAGGGAGGAAAGGAGAGGAAAGGGATAGTACATGAATTTTTCTACCTTTGGATATTTACTTTGAAAACAGTGAAATTCTGAGTGTGCAAATCTTGCTTCTGATGTTCAACAGTCTGGCTTGCTGGAGGACAAGGAAGAAGCACCATACCTGCCTCAGTAAATTCACCATATCATTGGGACTATCAGCTTGCTGATCTCTAGGAAAGGTTGTTCTTGGCTACACATCATAGTGTTAAGCTCTCTAATACAATTTCTGGCAACAGGACTCCAGGAGATCAATAGTGCTGTTTCCTAGGCTCTAAACCTGCTTTTAGTGATATACTGTATCATCAATGTCCAATAAAACAAAATGCTGACGTGTCATCTCTTCTACATAAGATTTGTCACTATGTTTTCCTTTTAACCTATTAAGAAAAAACTTTATGAATGGAAAAACATGCATTGCAAGTAATTCAACATGTCAGTCTCAAAGCAGATAAGGAACACAAAGGAGGCTCATTCCCTATGGAACTCGTACCCCTCACATTTAAGAACTTTTAACACTAACAGGCATGTATGTAATGCAACATCCCACTGCCCATCCTATCAGTGCAAGTCAGTTCTGACTGGGTGAAGATCATGGGCCATATTTACTGAGCACGTACAAGTATGAGAAATAAAACAAACAAAAAAATACATAAGCTACACTTCCTTAGAATTCAGTCCCATTTCTACATTTGCACCACAGCATAGAAATAAAAAGATTATTTTTTAATATTAATTTTAGGAAGCTCAAAACATTGCAAGACTTCTTTTGTAAGAAAATGAAAGTGTCCTTTCTATGTAAGTTCATTTCTACTTCATACATTCCTGAAGTATTTCAGCAGAATTCAGTGAGAGAATGTAAAACCTCTGAGATGTGAAAATACTCTTGGAACATAAAGCTCCCCAAATTTAAGCTAATCAGATAACCAGTTATGGTTCTGACAAATGGGTTTGCTGTTGAAATGAAATGATGGGAAATGTGGAAAAAAGTCATTTTCTACCATCCTTGTTCTACAGAGCTGGGAGTGACAAGCAAGTCTGATGACACTTTACAAGAGAGCACTTAAACCCAGTCAAGCCCATCACTGAGAACCCTGTGCAACGTTTTTATTTATGAGTCTTGGTACAAAGGTAGATGACTAGTTTTTAGCAATGGGGCAAGAACACACCTTTTCTAATCAGGAGTCACCTTATTAGAACTGGGCAGCTGCCACAGGCAACAAAAAAGCTTTAAAGTTGCTCCTTGTCTGAGCAATCTTCCAGTGAGGCTTATTTTTATCTCAAAATCAATCCCAACATGAAAATGAGTAGAAACATGAATGGGTACAATGGAATCACTTCAGGTTCACAAGGAAGATGAAGTCTTTCTTATTGTTTTCATAGGGCCAGAGCTTTGCTTGGATAAATTACACAGGGAGAGAGGGAAAACAGAATATCATACTGAAAGACAATAAAAGTAACTCCAATGCCCTGAGCATAGCCTGTAGCTGCTGGAGGACTTCCCCTCATGCAGAGAAGCTGAGATAGACACATTGTCTTGGAAGTCTGCACCAGTTTGCCTTGTTTCTACTGAAAACAATTTTTCATTCCTACAGCATGTTTCTGCCCTTTCATTCCCTAGAGAAAGACTCTTCTGCAGAGACTGCAGAAAAATAAGGAATGTTCCCCCAGGTTTTCTGGAAGTGGGGAACTTACTTTTCCCTGCTTATAGAATAAGCTAAACACTTTCCCTTAATCTTAAACAAAACCCAAGGATTGAATTTTTCCACAATGGTAAATTCTGGCTTAATTCTGTTCCCACTGGAGAAGTTTGTTTCATTGTATTTACACAAGGCTCAGTATAAATAAATACCTTTAAAATCCAACCCCCTGATTAGTATAGACATGAAAAGAAATGTGGGAAATGGAAGTAATCTACGGAAGCAATACATGTGAATCAATAATGCCAACCAGTATTTATGGATCTCATTATCTCAACATGTGCTTTTTAGGATCATTTTAAATTACTATTAAAAATAGCCATAGGTACATTTAAAATTAATATTTTAGAGTTCAAATGGTTGGCATTTGCCAGTGCAGTTATGCATTTGTTATATAGCTCTATTAAATAAAGGAACAAAAGGTATTGCAGAATATAATAGTGTGCTGCAGAAGAAGAGATTTCTACAGGAAAATGATTCAATTATTCTAAATCAATTATTACAGGAACAGCTACATAGCTCTATATCAATCTCCTTATGTGTTTCTAATTCTTTTGTCTATTACCTGTGGATAGTTTAATTGGAATTAACAGAGAAAAATATATCCCACTGGGAACAAGATTCAACTAGTTTGGGTCATTTATCTTGCTCTGAAGTCTCTTTATGAGACATGTGCAAGGGACAAGTCAAACCCATCACTTTGTGCAAAGCGACAGCAGTTCAGGAGTGAGTTTGAAGCACAGCTCCAGGCTCCTCTGTATGGGACAGCTGGATTGGCCATGGACATCATTACTCTGGGAGAAACCTGCACCAAGAGCTTTGTGGCCAACAGATTCAACAGCCATTATTTGATCAAGAGCCTGCAAAAAGGGCAGCAAAGCCCTTTCCAAAAGAAAAGCAGACTCTTCAACTCTGTCAGCAAGAGCAATAAAGGCATTTTTCTCAAGCAGAATGGATGTAGACCATATGATTAAGAGGCATGAGAGACACCTCAGACCGAATACTTGTGCCTCTGAGGCCATCTTTGCAGGATCCTGTCAGACTCACCAGCCACAGGGACTTCACATGTTAATGCAGAGTCCTGTGCTGAGGGAAATGAAATCCTACTGTGTCTGATAAGCATCTGCTAACAGACCACAAGAAGAGCACAACAGTGAGCACTTCCTCTTTCTTTTATCAGAAAAGAATGTCTCCATGCCTCTCCCAGGCCCTCCACTTCTCTGGAAGAATCAAAGGAGTTAATAAATGAATTACAGACAGCTGCTTCTTGGCTAAGAACAGACCAAGGTCCTGCTCAACCTACCAGCTACATACAGCACTTGGGATGGAGAGAAGAAAAAGAAAGGGAAAAAGTTTCATGCAGCAACAGCTCATCCACTTCTATTTCTCTGAAGAGATCAAATTTTATTCCTGTTGGTCCTCCTCATAGTCTCAAGGAGTGAAAAAGAAGCCTTGATCTATCTCTGGCAGACTTCATGATGAAAAGGCTTCGAGAAATCCCTCTCAAATTGAGGGCATTCCCAGAAGGCTGTATAGTAGCAATTACAAGTGGCTAAGAAAAGAAATAGGGAAAGAGAGGGAAAGGAAGGTATGGAAAAGGAAGGACTAAGGTGAAAAAGGAGCAGAAGGGGCAAAGATAATATTACTTATTTTCATCCTGTGCTGAAAAATCTCAATCTTCCTCTAGTGTCCTAAGGTAAGAATAAAATGAAAGGACTTCTGTTGTATCATTAATATAACTGGTAAGACTGGGAAAAAACCTTGTGAGAATGGAGAGAACTGGAGAGCAATGTCTCAGTCAAACTGAGTCAGTGCAAAAAATAACAGAAATTACCAGCTGCCTCTAACAGACCATTTCTAGTGGTCTCATTTGCCTTCTAAAGGGACAGTTGACACTTAATTAGCATCATCAATACAATCAACAGACTTGCAATGAGAAAGACAGGTTTTGCATGGAGATTACAATAAAAGGAGAGACTGGCATTTCAAATATCGGAAGAGCCTTGATATTCTATAGCCTGCAGCCCCCCGTGCCCCTGTGAGCTGAACAGTGAACCACTGCCACATGTACTGCTGTTTGCTAGCAGTTATGGCTACATCTAGTGCACACACTTTCAGCCTATTTCCCTTAATTTATGCTACAACACTTATTCTCAGAAAAGCAAACTTATTCGCACCACAGTGAAGGAATGCAAACTTCCATGGATGTAAAAAATACCATGCTGGTGTTCATATTAATGAAGTTATGAAATATTTCATTAGCACATCTTGGAGCATGAATAATTTCTCACAGAATTTCACTTGGCAGCCTCCTCCTCCCATGTGGCACATCAAGATAGTACATTACCTTTTAACTTCTAGAAAACAGGACTTGCAAAGGATGATTGAAAGACCCGAGTTGTTTATTCCAGAGAAGAGGGTGAAGGGGCTTTGTGGTGATAACCTCCAAGTGCATGAAGGGCTGTTGAGCAGAAGGGAATATGCTACTTCCCATGTGTTTTGTGTATAAACCAGTAAGTAGAAGAATTAGACATAAGGCAAAGCTTTCTAAACACAGAGACAGAACAGCACATTGCTTCAGAAGTTTATGGAGTCTCCATCATGGTAATCTTTAAAGATGGGTTAGACAAACAACTGAACAGTACACAGCTCAATGGGACCCTCCTTGGACTGTACTATTTCCTAAATTCTTATCTTTTCATCAATATTCCAGTAAAATTCATACAGTTTTGTCCAATATGACAAGAAGTAGCAGTAATCACTTTAGGTGTAGTGGATTACATGCATAAAGAACTTGGAAATGCAAAAACCACCAAAATGCAGCCTTACAAAGATACAGAACTCCTCTGTGCAAACTGAAAGTTCAAGGGCTGCATTTCTGTGTACACAAACACATTCTTTAACATGAAAGATTGCGACGTTGTTCTCCCCTTCTAAGCCATTACTAAAACAGGAGTTCCGGTAACTTCTTTTTCAGGCTGGTTGCATTTCTCAGGCTTTTCATGGCCTGATTCAAGCAGTAGACAAAGGACCTCTAGTGCACTCTACTGTTGCCCAAAACATGACACTGCACAGAACTACGGCTCATTATTTTTTTAAGTATTTGCTGTTGCAGTCTTTATGGGAACAAAATTTCAGGTATATGTGCATAAGCAGAGTCTTTATTTCCCATTTCAACCAGTGTAGGTTTGCATTCATTAACCTAAAAATCTTCATTTGAAAGAGGGCGAGGGGAGAAGAGTCTGTATGCAAATTAAAAGGTTTCTAAGAAAACTTTCTTCTCTTCAGCATCTTGAAGCATGAGTGGAAAATCCAGTCAGTTCTAGCTCACATCTTTATTTGACCCTACTGTCTTGTTTAACCTCAGTTACAGGAAATAAATTCAAATCAGAGTATAAAGGCTAACCATGGATGTTTTCATAATCTCACAACTAAACTAATCATCAAAAACCACAAATAACTGAAATTGGCACCACATATCCTACCCATTAGAAGATGAAAAATGAACTTCAAACTCTTTGGAGTCCTTAATTAAGCCAAATGCCAGAAGTCAGCAGCATCCAATGGGACAGATAGGCATTCTGCTCTGTCCTTTCTTCTCTCCTCTGGCTAGGAAGTTCTAATGTGTAACCTCCATTTAATCATCACCTTTGTCTCCTCTGCATAAGGGAATGTCAAGAACAGCTTTTATTACTGCAAATTTATTTCCCTCTTGATAAGCTCTCAGCCAAGAGGCAAATCAACAATCCAAGTTTGATTTCCCTTCTCCACCCCAGACTAATAGTACTATAACTACAGCCAGGTCCAAACCTCTATTAAAATTAAATCTACCCCTGTGCCCAATAAGTGCCTCCAGTAGGACAAAATAAATCTAGGTAACTGTGAGTAATGAAATCATGCTGCAAAAAAATTGAAAATACCTGTCAGTCCACAAGAACAAGTGATCTCTTTTTTGAACCCAATTCATATACAGTCTATAGCCACAGGGATTTTTTTGGCTCCCTTCCAAACCTACTCCAGCAGCAAAACAGACTATAATATTTCTGCACCCAGGAAAGCATTTTAAAGTCTTTTTTAACCTTCAAACCACAGTTCAGAGGTGTTGTCTGACCTAAGTAATTTCCTACAGCTTGGGAAGCTGGAAATGCCCCATACCCTGAGACCAACAAACACTCAGAGGTGCTGTGTGTAAGGCATTCAGCCACCCACCTTCGTTGCTGGCAGGAGCAAAACCCCTTGTATGGGCAGAGGAGAATCCTGACCACGCTGATCTCACCAACTGCTGCTTAACAGCCAGCATATCTCAGGTACAAGGGGGAAACTATCATAAAGTGAGAGGAAAAATATTGAGCTTTCTCTCATCACCCAGTGGGTCCTGAATCAAATGAAATCATTCCCTCTGATATAAAGGAGTTCATAGGAAACATTTCAAATATCTCCTGTAATTAAAGACATTATTCTGACTAGAAAACTGAGTTGTGACTTACAGGGTATTTTATGTCATGTCACTGTATTAGTTTGTACTACAGTGTTCATGTAAATATATACAGATAAAATACTTCGCTTTTTTTTTTTTTACATTTAAAAAGTGTCTTACTAGTAAGTTTTCCACCCCAAGGTGTGGAGTGCTTATTTCATTGGAAAACATGAGGTTAATCCAGCTCTAGACCAGAATGCAAAAGAGGAGAAAACAGAAGAGGAAAACAGCCCTCTGTGACACGCAACTACATCGTGTGAATAAGTGAGATCTGGGTTACTTAAAACAGCACAGTACTGCCAGTTTGACGCACTCACAAATCATGAGCCAGATCCCTTGGAATTCTAAACATGGCTTAAGAACCATGAATTTTGCAAAATTAAAATAGTGTGGATTTCCTGTTATTTCCCTCCATGTAGTTAAGCCACTGGGATCACATTTCAAGCTACATTTCCCCTATGGCCCTATAGGCTAAAACGAGTTCTCCTTTATTTTACTTTTACACTGGAAGTTGAGATTTTCCTGCGCTCACTCGCAGGGCTGGGACCACAGCACAGACGCTGATTGCCAGCGTTGGAAATGGGGATTGGGAGAGGAAAGCCCTGCATAAGCTTTAACCCCAGGACTCATCTCTGCTGTTTGAAAACAGAAAACAATGAACGAAACTAGAAATTAGTGTTGAGGGAACAGATCCTTACAGGAATAATCAAGCTGCTTATTCCCCTGCCAGTCATTGAGTTTCAGCACAAGTTTTAATTGTGTGAAATTATTGGACTATGGATAGAAATGGTGAACTAAACTATGCCAGAGATAGCAATAGAGGTTTTATAGAGTCCCCAAATGATAGGTGTTAGCAGTTGAATCTTCTAAAATTCACTCTAACTTGTATCACAATAGAATTCCTGGGAAAGGTGTTACAAAGGTCCTCAGGCACAACAGTATCTTCTCTGCTGGTACACCTTTGTTCCAAGCAGCCACACCAAAGTAGTTTAATGGCAAAGAAGAGGTTAAGAAACAGCATAACTAAACCCCCAAAATTATTTCCATGAAACTCAATTTTTCTCAGTTAGTAAGAAAATAAACTCTAAATCAAAACCAGCATGCTTGTGCTTTTAATTATATCCCCTAACTGTGAGAAGAGCAATTTAGCATCATGCAATACAATATTAGACTGACCTCCAGAATAAGGCAATCAAAATTATATTAAAATGTTATCAATTTTCAAAGACTAATTAAGGAACACTGACAAAGTAGAAACACTAACCTGTTGCTAAATCACTGGCACCTCATTTATTATCTAAGATTTTCTCTCTCATCCATGGTTTCCTTACCTTTAGATCTGTTTTTGTCTCTGAAGGGTTATAATTTAAATTTTATCACTCCTTTAAAAGATTCCATAGATTTTTAAGTATTTCACATACTACTGGGAAAAAACCCAATAAAAATCACAAAACAGTTGTGTGGGAGAAAAATTGACTAATGCCTAAACTAATGTACCAGGAAGATTAAATGGGACAAAAGGCAGAGTGTGTGACTTTGTGAGGTTACTGAAGTCAAGGGGGAGTTGGAGCTGACTAGAGGTTTGAAGCCTTGCTTGCACTTTTCCATTAAAGCAGCTATACCAGAAATGCCCTACAGTTCTTCTAGTATCAAAAGTTCAGTTTTACTCAATTGTAAATTAAGGTAAAGACCTTTTTAAAACAGCAAATACTGCTGGATGACAGATAAGAGATGTATAAGTAAATCTTCACTGTTCTCTCTCAGAGCAGGCCAGCAATTCCCAAGGTGCACAAACTATCCCCTCTCTCACCTCTGAGTCTCTGCATTTGCGTTTTGCTCATTTCACCTGCTCCACTCCCACCAACAGACCCCAGTCTGGCCTCCAGCAGGTTCTTCTGCTGACCATACCCAGCTGCTCAGTCCTCCCTGCTCCCTCCCACAATGTCTCCACAGAACCCCAACAGGCAGCTTTTCTCCCCCTGACCCACCCAGAGCAACAGCCACAGAGGATCCACAGAAAACAAGCTGTAAGCAACCAATACCCACGTACCCCTTGGCACTTTTATCAATAGATGTCACAGATGTAAAGCACAGTCATCCTGGGAGCTGGACACCAAGTTCACAACAGCTCTGCTTGTTCCCTAAGAACAGGGACCTGTGGAACCCTGCCTGTTCCACTTTGGGCACACAGACATACATAGTGGCCACAAGCAAGGGACAGAGTGCCTTACTGCCATAAAGGAAGGAAGGAAGGAGTATTGTCCCTTTATGATAGAGGGCAATGCAGAAGAGCTAAACCAGAGGGTCTACACATTTCATGTGCCTAAAGCTCACCAATGACACTTGAAGTCATACAAGAAACAGCCTGAAACAGAATCAGTGCTGACACATCAGGAGTCCCAGCCCAGTTCTGAATCTGTTTTTAACATCTCCTAAATAATGACACCAACTGTCTGGGACATTACTTATGCTTTTCTCAACATCTTGAAATCTAATTTCTATAATAAAATTGCCAAGAAATCACATATCCACTGAAATAGTGACTTCTTCAGCAGCAAAGTGCTGATTAGAATTTTCAATTGGGTAAATATCTGCAGTTTACTCAATCCAGCCTTCAGACATGATACTTGGTTAAACTGAGACAATTTTACATGCTTACAAAATACAGACAGGTATAATGTATGCCTTGGTGCTGACAACTCAAAAGAAACAAATGCAGGCACTAAGTAACTGCTGTAAAAGACAGGTAGCTTACTCATTTTGTGATGGGGAAAATGGTTAGATTTCTCCAGGGCAGTTCTACTCCCCGCAGTCATTATCACCTTTGGACATTCTTGTTACATTGAGTGCCTAGTGTTTTCATATTCTGTGAGGACTTTACTTAACTGACATGTACAAAAATAAACTATGTTACCATCAACCTAAATACACGGCTTTGAAATCTGTCTTTCCTTTTCCCAGTCCTATTACAAGAGTCTGAATCAACAGGCACAATGAGATGGCAGGGCTCACTGAAAGTACCTCTTGAAGAAGTGATGGCATCTATGCTGTCACAAACCACACCAAATTAAACCCATCATCACTTCAAACCTGTGCCCCAAGGAACAGGCACTGTGCCATTCAGGCAGATGGGCCAGGAGCTCACACGGCCAAGAGACATTGTTATGTGCATTAAATGTTTGTTGAGGGCAAGGTTCCCAACCTGGAATAATGAATTAGCTATCAAGGATCCTCCATCCATATGCAAAAGGTATCATCTAGACATGTAACAGCTTAGCTGTTAAAAAACAAAACCTCACAGCATCTAGAAGCAAAGGAGAGGCTTAAATCCATGATGGCAACTAAGCCTTGTGAAGACACATTTTCAACAACATGCTCATCCCCCTTAAGCCTGTCTGCCAGAAGTCAAGTATATTTGAGGAACACAGGGAAAGTGCTGAAGTCTGATTCACTGAGTCCAGAGAGCAGTAACACCCAAATGCTCACTAAATAAATTCAGTCACCTGAAGAATATAAACACAGTATCATTATTGTAATTTCCTTTTTTCTTGCCCAAGAGTCTTATTTTCACTTTATGCATGTAGTTGAGTTGAACAAAACTCCTTCCTTTAATTAGGATTTCAGCCCATTTGCACAAGACATTCTAAAACAGGTAGATATAACTACACAAGTGTGAGGAATACATTTCAATGAAAATGCAATTGTCCCACCTGTTTCTTGGAAGTCAGGGTAAAAGAGCACAAAGCTTGCCGGAATTTGAACCCAGACAAATTCAACTGCTTTAACCCATGTAAACTGCTCCACAGACCAAGGAAACCTGATCTTTCCCATCTTAACAAAAACAAAAAAACAAAAAAACAAAAAAAAAAAAACAAAAAAACAAAAAAAAACCAAAAAAACAAAAAAAAAAAAAAAAACAAAAAAACAAAAAAAAAACAAAAAAACAAAAAAAAAACAAAAAAACAAAAAAAAACAAAAAAACAAAA
>JAWWLZ010000012.1:18355363-18371959 GCA_035041345.1 Poliocrania exsul
GAATTTTTTTCTGATCTCCAACTTAAATTTCCCCTGGCAGAGCTTAAGCCCGTGCCCCCTTGTCCTATTGCTGACTGAACAATCATCCATTGTTCCTCCATGCTTCTTTCTATTCAGTGATCCGAGTCATAAAGTTAGAGGCATAAAAAGATGGGTGTATAGTTAGCCTGTAGGTTGGTATGGTATTGAATCCTAGCAGAAAGGATGCAGGAGACATTTTATTTTCATTTTATCCCCCTTCAGAATACCTCCACACTCCTGTCCCTCAGCATTTCAGGCTCCAAATGTGAGAAGGTGGTAAATTACACCAGGAAAGAGAACACCTTTATGTTGCGGTAAGTCTTATGGAAAAATGTGCAAATGAAAACCTACACAGCTACCTGTACAGTTGTGTTTGCCTACAGTCACCTAAGACTGTACATTGTAAGGAGGCATAACTGAAATGTCTTACACTCATGAGGACAGAAGGTGTAAGACAAAACTAACCAGAATTCACCTTCTCCTATCCTTTTACAGGCTGCGAGATGGGGCAGAGTATTTCTTCGCAGCACCTTCTCAGTCACTCATGGAGGACTGGCTACAATCACTACAGAATAATATAGGTATATTTGCACTTGCTTCAAGAATGAGCTGTGTTTTTAGCAAGTGATGACAAAAGAATGAGAATGTGAAAGTGTCCTTATTTCAGCACATTTAGAACTGTCCTTTTTGCCTATGTTAGACAGCAGTAGACAGGTCACCTGCCACCCTGCAATGCAGTGACTTGCCAGGAGAACACCCAGGGTGACCTGCAAAGCAGCCTTCCAGCTGTGGCCAGTAGGGTTAGGGTTATTCACAGATAGAGGCCTTGCCCAAGGACTGTACTCCTCCTTTTGTTAAGGAGCTGCCTTGCATCCTGATCAACAGCTTTTCTTCTGAATTTGAATGTCTTTCTGGATACCTGTCTCGGCACTGGCTTACTGGAAAGGGAGTCAAAGCACAGTGACAATTATGATGTTCAAAGAAAATTGTTATGGACCTAGAAAACTCTGCTTCTAATGCTATTTCAGAAGGTTTTTATTTGTAGTTTTTTTGACCTTGCAGGAAACAGTAACAGATCCCATTCCACAGTGATGATGCAGCCTTTCACTTCAAACACAGAGACCTCCCAGAAAAGACTGTGGGACCTTCCAGACAGGGACTCTGCTGAAAGAGTGACCAGCAAAAGCTCACTCGTGAGGTATGGACTCTGTGTTGCAAAGCTGAACAGATGTCAGTGCTGTTTGTGCTTACACCTACAAAGGGAGGCTGACCTGAGGTCAAAAAGTCCTACTCCTCTGTCACTAATGTCACAGAAATTGTGTGGCCAGCAGGACTAGGGCTGTGATTGTCCCCTGTACTTGGCAGCAGTGAGGTCACACCTTGAGTCCTGTGTTCAGTTCTGGGCTCCTCACTTCAAGGAAGCTGGACCATATCCAGAGAAGGGCAACAAAGCTGGTGAAAGATCTAGAGAACATGTTTTACAAGGAGCAGCTGAGAGAGCTGGGATTATTTACCTGGAGAAAAAGAGGCTCAGGGGAGACACAGACATGGAAAACACAGCCACAGCCAAATTCAGAAATGTGGCCTGTGTAAATCACTTTCTCTTGCATTTGGAGTCTGTAAAAATCTTGCTGACTGTGATGTGAAATCCTAGTCCTGCTGCCAGGCAGACTTTTGCTGCTGAGCTAGATGCCTAACAAGTTCTTATATATACAGAGTGATTTAAACTCTCTAGATTTTATCTGATTTTTCTGGCGATGCATGTTG
This sequence comes from Poliocrania exsul, assembly GCA_035041345.1. Taxonomy (NCBI): domain Eukaryota; kingdom Metazoa; phylum Chordata; class Aves; order Passeriformes; family Thamnophilidae; genus Poliocrania; species Poliocrania exsul. The sequence goes on from JAWWLZ010000012.1 coordinate 18,357,152, forward strand.
TTGATAGGAGAACACCTTCCTTCAAAATCAAACCGGAGAGAAAGTCTGCGGAATTTTCCAGATTTTAAGGAAGATGGGACTGCAGTGACCAAAGCCTCCATCACCACCCTAAGCCCAGAACAAAGTGGAAATAAACTGCTTCCATCTCTACTAGAAGCAGGAAGAAATAAATTACATTTGCCTCAATGAATACCAGACCATTATAACTTAACTCAGCCCTCTGGAAATGTATGGATATGTTTTAAGTTAATCAATTCCCTTGAAACTTTTTAAATTATGTATTAAACCTCATAAATCTTTAAACATAATTAAACAGAACTGCATCCAGTATACTTCTGTGTATATACAACAATTCTGTCATTCACCATACCATACAAGGGACATCTACTCCAAGTTACCTAAGGGAAATGCAGAGGGACCTTTAAGCCAGACAGTTCAAGTGAAGTGACTCTGCAGGACAGGAATGGGGAGCATCAAGCAGAGCATGAGAGCCAACTACAGCCACCTGCAAGTGGATTTGCAGATGCCAACAGATTAGATTTAAGAGGCTTGGGTGGTTTGTGCACCAACAGGTAATATTTGTTATATAGTTCCTGTAGTGTTTCGTAGTCTCCACAATCTTTCCTTTTTACAACACATTATCAAAAATTTCATATTTGCCAGTTCTTTCTGGACAAAGTTACCAGGATAAAAAAAAAAAAAGAGTCCTGCAGTGTTATTCATTTTTAATGGTATCTGAAACTTAAATAAGGCATGGACAACCTGTCTTTCAGTGTAAAAGGAGAGGAGAAGCAGGATAGCAAGGAGGAGGTCTAGTCCCTGGACAGCAAGCTGCACCTGATAAGGTATGCTGTAACTATGAGGAGGAATATATATTTTTTCCCCTACTTGTCTCTGTTGCTGAGCCAAAGAGGTGTTACCCAGCATGAAGCTGGGGAGACAGGGCAATTTTTACTCCCAGGACAATGTAGTAGCTGGGGGCTCTTCCCTGGTAGGTGGAAGCTAAAGTCCTTAAATCCTCCAACAAGGACTTCAGCCTTGATCCTTTTCTAGCCAGTCTGAAGCATGACTCTCAGTCTTTGCTTGCAATTTTCTCCTCTGCCCTGACTAATTCTCCAATGGGGGTGAGGAGAATGCTTTACACCAAGACACCAAGTTTATGTAAATACTTTCTGGGTACCTGCAGCATCTAGAGTTTAAATTCAGGCTGATTCAGATCAATCACTTGCATCCAACAGGGCAATCTAATGATTTAATCTTTTTGGCTAGTCCAGCTCTCTCATCTGCTGTACCTCAGCTGGAGCTTCTGCCTGTCACAAAAAAAAAAAAAAAAAAAAAAAAAAAAAAAAAAAAAAAAAAAACCAAAAAAACAAAAAAAACAAAACAAAAACCAAAAACAAAAAAAACCCACAACAAACAAAAAACCACCAAAAAACACACTCCACAATCAAAAACAAAACAAACACAAAACCAAAAACAATCATTATTTTTTTCCTTTAGGGAGTACTACAGGTTTTTATTTTTCTCTTAAATTTCCACTTGTTTCATTCCTCTAATTTCTTCACTTGGACTATGGTGACTGTACTGTGTTTAGAGATCCCAAGTGCAAGAGTTCTAAAACCATTCTGAAGACTGTTCAGCTACTGAATTGTTCAACGGATTTGAGAGAGTAGGTGTCAAAAATGGTTCTATCTGTGCCTAAAACCAATAGCAAGACAGATCAAGAGGTTACTCAGGAGCAAAACATCCATATTTCTCCTCAGAATTATCATTATTCTCCTAATGAAAGGGCTTAGTTTGACTAAATTAGTACAGTCTATCAAGTGGCAGTGTTACAAACATGAAAGCTCTCTAAGCACCATATTCAGGCTTAACAAGCATCAGACTGTGATTAGCAAAAGTCGCCAAACCTCATCCCAGTGGAAACACTGACTGTACTCCACTCCAGATGTTATTAATGTTATCTGGAGGGCTGCTGCTGCCAGTCAAGCCAAAGCTCCTCTCTTCAGTGGCTCAATCAACTGACATGATATAGCTGAAGATGTTCCAAAACAGCTGTTGTTTTAAAAAGAACTAACTTTGTGAAAACTACAGATGTGTTTTCCACCCTACTTTTAAACAGCTCTTGACAATAAAGTCTTCTGTGTCTGCTTGTGGTGAGTGACCAGTTATCCTGCACAGGAGATTATCATTCTTTTCGTTCTTGTTAAGATTTGCAGCAAGCAAACCAAAATTTAGATTGTCGGAGATCTACCCACCAGGCTGTTTCACTGACAGGTATCATAGCAAAGAACCAAGAAAATACATCTGCTGAAACTTTGGAACCCTCCAATCTCGGTAAAGTAGACCTCAAGACAGCTGTCTTTACTGCATTATTATTTACTGAAACCTGTGCTCAGACTTCACTGTTTATTGCCCACAAAATGCCCTGTAGGTTTCAAGTGTCAGGGCTGGAATCTCTTGTCTGGGCTCAAGAACAAGCAGCAAAGACCTGCTTGACATGGTCTCCAAAACCTCTGACTCCTTGGGCTTGCTTTGAACATTTCCACTCAGGAGCAGACCATGGCTTGGACTTTCCAGCCAGGATCTGTAGTCTCATGGGGTTTATGATCAGCAGCTGTGATCAGACCATCCTGCTTTCCCTGTATCACTAGATGTGGAGGAAATTGTAGAACAACTCACATGTGGAAAAGATTATTTCTGTTATAAAAAAGGAGAATACACATCAAAGTCACATCTCTGGTTGGTATGAACCAGTGTAATTAATTAACCGGGTATTTTACCCTCCAGGAGATTTGTAACTCTAAAAACTTTCACCAAATAATACCTTCACAGGCAGTTGTATTGTCCACAGATGCCTGTCACAACTATCCTTCAATAAGAAGGTAGTAAAAAACAGAAGACCTGGCACTTTGAGGGCTTAAATCTGAACGAGAGCAATTTTTTTTCTTTAAACAACGAAAAAATTGAACTCTCATTTCAAAAATATATTTATATTGGTAAAAGTTGCAAGATGGGATGTAGACTGAACTTTATCCCAATCCTACCACTAAATGGGATAGTGGTGTTTGCCTGTGGGCTTTCAGGTCTATGATTTAAGAATGCAAGTGAGACTCTCTGCTTCACTGTGCACCCAAGGTGGGAGAGGCAGGTTTTCCTGGAGACCAAGTCAGAACAACTAAATTATCTCCCTATCTCTAAGGTTCAATCTAGAGGCTCTTCCTCTGCTTTGTCCAGCTTTCTAAAAGCCTATTCCTACCACTTCCCTGTTGTACCTGCCCTCTACTCCTTATTCTAAGGCTCCTGAAGAAGTAAAGATAACTGAGTGGCCACACCAAGCACTGGGCCACTTGCAAGTACCCTATCGAGCTTCACGTGGGCTACAGGTAGTGGGATATTGAAAACTAACTCCCAGCAATAAAGACACAGCAGAATTCATGCTGGACTTTAGCCAGAGAAACTACCAGGATGAGGTACTAGTCTTTTATGAAATGAAGACAAGAGGTATCTTATTTCCCTCCAAGACTATTGCATATCAGTCTAAAAACTGAGAAGATTAGGGCTTTGCAGTAGAGTAATCCAAAGCACGCATGATGCAGTTGGTTTTGTGATTTCACTTCTTGGCCAGAAGGTATTTTGCAAAATCAGCCATTTTTTCATAATTACAAGTCTTCAACTAGTCATAGCAACAAATGAGACAATCCAGGTGCTTGGCCTTCCTGCAAGACTTCTGAACCTTAGCAAAATACCATCAAGTAACATTTTTTTCCTACCAGAACCTATTGTAGTTTTTTGCCTTGCAAAAGGAACTTACTATTGCTAGAGCTTAAGTTTGTCACCAGTTGCATATTAAAAAATGCCTGTGTCAGAGACAAAGTGCTTTCCATCTCCTATTCCCATCTGCAATGAAACTGCAGGCTCTGCCAATGGAGTATAAGTCAGTGATTGGATGTGGTCTCCCCAGTCTGTGCCTAGACCAGTGGAATGCACAGGCTGTTTTGAGAATTTGCAGGTTGAAAGAAGGATTTAGGTTTAGATATTGGCTATTTTATTTTCAGATGGAGGTAACAACTAATGAGATGTCCTCTCTTTCCAATACTTTTCTGATTCAATTTTCATTTTCACATGAAGGAACCAACATATGTGTTATACACATTCCCTGTGTTTGCTATATTAGATACAAAGATAGGCTGCACACCAAAATGAACTTTCTTGAAAAATAAAGAAAAGCTTCCCAGGAACCTGCAAGTTACATGGTCCTTCCTGTCCATATCCATCTTTTTTCAACTCCTCTTTTTCTTTTTTCTTCCCTACCCCCTTCCCCTGTTTCCCCACCCCCACCCCCATCTGCCCTTGTGTTGGCATGAGAACATATGAGAAGAGCTCACTCACACCCTTACAGCAAACCAGGCACAATCAGATGCTGTTGCAACAGCAACATAAATCCTCAAAAGCCAACATGAGTCCAGCACAGCCACTAACAGCACACCCCCCAAAGCCAGAAGGGATTCAGGGTCTGTGGCATCGTGGCAGCCAGTAGATCTGAGTTGGAAGAAGCCCCTGCAGTCCCATGAGAATGAGGGTTACTGTGCTCATTCTGGTGACACCAACCCTCGCCACTCCTTCACCCTCCCCACTCACATCCTCAGTTTGCTCCCAAAAGCACTTCTGAGTTCTTACACTCTGCAGCTCTTCTTATCACAAATTTGGTCTTCAAAAGTGCAATAGACTCAATTCCAAAAATTCTATTAGGTACCTAAATCCTACTTCAAGAATTAAAACCCTTCCAGTGGGGTTCCTTCATTTTTGTTTGTCTTTATTTTACCACATACTCTTCTGGGTTCTCTGCAGTGTAACAAGGGAAAATTATTGCTAAATAGGCTGTCAAGTTCTCACATCTTTAACAGAAAATGTGTATTGTTTAAAGCAAAAGAGAGTGGGCGACAGGGTGGGGGAAAAGACGACATACCTAGTCTGAAAAAATCCTTTGCCTCCTTTGCTTACCTGCCAGAGCTGAACTATAGGGACTTTCTGCTGCTTATTGTATTTGATTACTTCCCTAACACCTAAAGCACTCAAAGGAATGCAGCTCAGGGCTGCTGCAGGTGTTATTCATGTCACCAGCTATTCTTGGGAAATCAGAGAGCATGAGGCCTTGAACTCAGGTCTTGCAAGGTATGAAATTTTCAGTTCTCTCTTAAATAACAGTAATCTCAAAGGACTTAGAACTGTATTGTTCAAGTCAGTGGGAGTTTTGACATTGAATTTTTTGAGAACAAGCCAGGGTCCTAGGAAGTAGTTAATTAACTTCTCTCCAGGAACTCTGAAAATTTCCTTTCTCATGAATTTTACAGAAGTATGTTGAGTGATTCATGATTCTCAGATTTCATGTCTGCATATGGAGTATTCCCCAGCCTTTGGCAAGACCTGATCTCTACTACCATTGCTTTTCTACTTTTTTTTTTTTTTTTTTTTTTTTTTTTTTTTTTTTTTAAGCCAGACATTTGTTTTTGTAAGGCTGGGAGAACTATGTTTAGGAGTAAATACTGTGAAATTAGCAAATCCTCTGAATAGAAAGCTTAATTGAATAGCCAGAAACATAATTTTGTATTATGGCTTTAATGCTAAATTTTCATTTATGAACAACAAAGAACCTGAAGAGGAAGTGTTTGAACTCTGATTTCCCACCTGTTTCAGTCCCAGGCAATCCCCTGGGTTTGCTCTCTTTGGGTAAACCCCTGGCCCCCCTGAGCTCAGTGGCAGCAGGGCCAGCACTTCCCAGTCTCTTGGAAGCTCCTGTGGAGTATGTGCAAGTCAGCCTGCAAATAGTAATTAACTGCACTTCTCTCTTTCTGTAAATTACTGGGACTTCCCAGGAGTACAGAAAATAGAAATGGTTCTGCTTTGTGTCTTTCTCTTTAAGCTATATGAACACCTTTGCAAATAACCAACAGATACAGTGTTGCAGGCAACGGCTATGAACTTCCACTAAAATGAAAGACACACCTTTAAATAACACTAAAAAACCATTGTGCTCTTCCAAGAGTCACATTAACATGGAAATGGGGTTTTTTCCAGACCACGTGAAAAATAAAGGCAAATCCTTCCCATCCATGGCCAGCTACTCTTTTATAGGTGCAAAGGTTTCAAAGGGGGCATCCAGGTCAGAGGCTCCCAGAGCACTGAGCACACACACACACAGTGAGGACTTTGGCAGGGGACTCAACTCACACAGCCTCACTGGCACCAACCTCTACTTCACATGAACTAAAAGCCTCTTTCACTGGTCAAATCCAGAAAGAAGGGCAGCAGGAAACTGGAACGGATTGAGTTCTGAACATGAGGCTTATTGAACACAACTAACCAGGCACGAAGTTTATCTTGTTACAAACTACCATGACAGTAACTCATGGCAGAAAATACTTGCTCTATACAAGTATCCAAAACATCACCACAGTTGTGTCACATCTCAGAGCAAATCCCTATCTGAGCACGGTCACAGCATCACAGAATTGTTAGAGCTGGATGGGACCTGTGGAGATCATCCAGTCCAACACCACTGCCAAGGTAGGGCCACCTGGAGCAGGTGACACAGGAACACAGCCAGATGGGTTTTGAATGTACCCAATGTGACATAAGAGAGATTCCTTGCCCCGTGGGAAGAACTAATCTCTACCTTCTCTCTGATAAAAGTGTATTTATTTAGATAACAAAAAACAAAACAAATTAACCAAACAAACAAATAAAACCCCCCACCTTTATCAGAAGTCATCCTTCCACTCAGTCACCACAAAAACAGGGAAAAAATGGTCTTCCAATGTTGTTGGTCTGCTCCTCAGCCACAGTGACCATCTATTCACACTTCCAAATTCAAGTATTTTTGTAGCACATTTCTCCCTATTGCAAAGGGGAATACACAACCCCTTATCTTTACAAGCAATTACCATATTCAGTGGCATTTTCACAGGGCTCAATGCATTTAATGAGTAAAAAATCAGAATTATAAAAAAATACATTGAAATACAACAGTATTGTTTTGTAACTTTTCTCCAGCTCTCCCCACTGTTCATCAGGCTTGATGCTTCAGTCATAAAAATTACAGTTTGGGGTGATCTCAGAACTTGTATATTTTGAGTCAGGCTCAGTTTAGTTCCTGCTTCTTGAAAGGAGAGCAGATGCACGAGATGCCAGAGGATGTAGTTCACACTTCCCAAGACTTCTCTCCAAACTAGCGATTACTGAATCCCAGGAAACTAGCAGGGATACAAAATACAACTCATGTTTTACATCTAACTCCATGCAAACAGTTTGAGTCTTGAGTAAAATGATCTTATTCTATGGAGAGATTGGTGGGAATTTTGTGTCAGATGACTTACTTACTGAATATCCTATTGGGCAAACAGGTTGACAAGTAACTAAGGGTCAAGATAACATATTTCTTATACATGATTAAGCTCAGTATGTAGTTACATTGTTCCTTCCCTACTCAAGAAGGGTATATTTCACAGGAAAAAATGCTTCTTCAGGCCATGTCGAGACCCTATGCAGAGGGATGATCCTACATGGACACAGTCTGCTTGTGCCTGGGCTTCTGGGCAGACTAGAGACTGCAAGGCAAATTCTACCTCTCTTGAATGTTATTTAAGCCCTTTCAATTATGTATTTTCTCTCTTCCACATCGTGAGATTTCTAGAGGTCAATGGAACTGCTGAAGTAGATGTTCTCCATTTAGGTTGGGAACTTTGTATCTTACCTAGGCTTTCAGGTCTCAGAACCTCCCTAAACTATAAAACCTCCTACCAACTCTCAGCTCTTCAGGCTCACTGCTGTGAAGCATTCACTTGCCTCAGGGGAGGTTCAAGTTTGCTTGAATTTTCCCAATAGACTAAGAGCTAACCTCTTCCTAAGGCCAACAGGCAAGAGCCTAATCACTACCTGAATCCCTCTTAGCTCAGGCTGTCAGAAAGGAGCCTGAGTCAAAGAAGAGTACAGTAACTATATTGCCACACTTCCTAGCATGAAGTCCTCAAAAAATTACTTAGCTTGCCTAGTCATTAACTGTTCCCTAGAGCCCATCCCTTCCATTTCCAAAAAATTTTGGAAATATTTGAGGCAATTTGTCTTTCTCAAATAGGGCATAATAAACAAATCTTAAAGCAACAGGTTCCCACATAGCTCTTTCTGGGTCTGCTTTTGAATGTATAGCAGTTAATAGCAAGCCAAAAGCCTTGTGAGGAAATCATGCTGTCACTGGAAGAAACACCTGAAATAGCCAGCCAGGTCTCATTATCTTGAATTTATTTGTAATGCAGTCCTATGTAGCACAAAGATGTACAGGTATTATTCCACCTATTTAACATATGACACTTTTTCTACCAAATTCAATCTCTGAGATACTCACAACCTGAAGCTTCCTTAGAAGGGCCACAGTTCATTGAAATATCTACTGATTCAATAAAAATTTATCTGGCTTATATACTGCAAGTCCAGCTGAAACCACAGAATTCAGGAATTCTGTGGACCAAAACACAAATATGATGTTTATTTTGTGAGACTGCGAGCTTACTAATATTACCAAATTAAAAATTTGGGTTCAGCTAAGTGTATTCAATTAGCCATTATCTCACTAAAATCTAGTGAGGACAATGGAATTTAATGAATTTCACATTAGTTTGCTCATTCCGTGTACAGCATCTGCATCTTCTAGCATTCTCTCTGTTAATTCAACAGCTAAAGAGTCCAGACATCTGCTGTGGAGCAGAAGCTCATAATCAGCCATAAAAGATTAACATTTGAGCAATGACATTTGGTTTTAGAAACACAGAGAATTAAAAGGATTTTTCTGCCTCTTAGCAAAATATTTTACCTGCTCAGAAGAGTTCTACTATGACAAGACAGGTTGAAGCCTGAAATTCATTCACAAGGTTGAAGCCAGACTTTTAACACTTATGTGAATAACCCAACAGACAAAAAAGGATACATATATTCCAGGAAAAGAAAAAAGTTGCAGTCCCTTTTTTATGACAGAGGAACAATATCCTCCAGGTGAAGAAAGTTCCTGGTCTTTGTACCAAACCCAAGACCAGTGAATTTGACACTATCAACTTCAGAACCATCAGTGACAAAGAATGTTAAATCCAAGTTATGATTTAGGCATAAGTTTTCCTCTGAAATTTTATTCCTACTCCAAAGAAGTATCTTTCATAAAACATCTACTTCTACTGTACCACATGCATTTCTATGACCCAGGCAAAGGCTACAGAAGAAGAGGTAGATCATCTTCTCTGAGATCTCCCAGATCTCTCTCCCACCCACGTGTATTTTCTGTGACCTCCTAGTTCTTAAGTCTACACTGCATTGTGAAGGAGAAAGGGTAAGATGCTCACAAGCTCACACTGAAATATAGTCTTTTAAGTACTCTAGGCAAATTCTCATTTGAGTGTTAATAGATTCCAAGGCTCTCATTTCCAAATGTCATTTAACTTCCAGGCAGCAGCTGTGGGCTGGGGTAGAAGTTCATTAGCATTGAAGAGTGGCTATTTTTTCTGAAAAGCCATGAAAAATGCCACATGCATATGATACATACATGTGTTATGCGTATACATGCTTTTTCACAAGTGTGAAGCAGCATTCACTTAAGTGTCAAGGAACCCAGTATTCCCCAGCACCAACTATGAACATCATATAACAGCTTTTCAAAATCTGTCTGGACAAAGCACTGGAGAATTAACTGCACAAAACAATCCTGCTTTGGCATTCAAATGTATTTGAATTGTACTTCATAGTCCCTTTCCATCTGTAATTTCTAGGATTTGTAACTGTTTAGGGATTCCAGATTCATAAATTCCTTGGCCAAATTGGCAACAGGCTGCAACAATTTCCCACCCTTAAATCAACTACAGACCACAGACCTCCTTGGGAAAAGTACAGGGGAATTAGCATACCTGAGAACTAAACTTACAAGAGGATAATGTGCCAAGTCCAAGCTCTGAATACCTCCAGTGATGTCAACACATGTATGTGGGGTGGGAGAGCACACTGTGTTCAGCATGTTGGTGCTTCAACACAAACGTTTTGACTCTCAGAGAATGGAAGCATTTTACAAAGAAGGGAAGTGGTGTCTGTGATACAAACTCAGAGACAGCTATTGTGCTCCACTGATACATTAATTGACCATTATTAATGAAGTATTTATCTAACCTCACTGAAGGATTCAATTTGTATTATGACAACTTTTATGCCAATAAAGCTGTGTTTTCAAAGGTACAAAGGAAAGCAAAATGTTCAGCAGAGCTCACTACAGAATTACAATCATCCTTAAGGTTAACTCTTTGCTGTGTAAACTTCTGCTCACCTGATGAAAGAGGCATTAGAAAGTAAAATTTTGCCCCTTTATGCATAAGGTTCTCCCTGGCCCTAATGCCCAAGAGAGGGGAGTTTATCATTGCTTACAGGTTACAAGGGATTGCTAAATTCCTTAATTGTCCTGCTCTCTGCAAAATAATCTCCTCACAACAGACTCCACATGAACAGACACTGTATTCTGGGGGCAAGGAGCACATCTATAGGGTCCACAGGGCTTCCAAAATCCCTTGCTTGAGATTTTGTATATAACTCCACTTGCATTAATATTAATTCATGAGCAGAAACTCTATCTCCAAATACTTTGCTCAGCCTCCTCAGAGTTTCATTATCGAGGACTAGAGCTTATGTCACCAATTATATTAAAGCAAGTGAACACAGATCACAACATTAACATCACTGAACTTGCCACTTGCCTGCACAATGGCACATCTAACAGGGGTAAGCAAAGCCTGTACCAGGTTTTAGAGGGCCTGTGAACTGGGAAGGGGAAGAACTATCACTAATCACCAGCAGAAAAGCTGGGTTCATTGTGGCTTACATACATTTCCCACATTTTCCCTCTTCAGTCTAGTTGAATTATCAAAAGCCTAAGACCATAAGAGTTGACAGATCAGATCAATCCAGAACACAGGAGATGCCCACAAATGCCCAGAAAAAGGGAAAACCTGCACTGAAATATCCTCTAACACTTTCAGCAATTTATGTAGTAGGGACTCTTCAGTCTGAAGCACTTCCTTTGCATTTGGTTGTTCTTGAGAGATTTTTCTTTCATGAGTGATGTGAGTCTCCTTTTTAAACCATGCAAGATCTTTCATAGTCAATCTTTCAGTAGGGAGGGCCACAGTTTAACATCACGTTATGGGAATAACTCACACTCTTTGCTTTGAACTTCTCACTTCAGTTATATAAGTTTCTGTTACTATCAGCTACTAGATTTAAGTCACAGCACAGGAAGTGACCTGTTTGGGAAGGTAAATAATAAAAGTGACTTCTGTCCCCTAGTTAAAGGGAAAAATAAAACCAAAACCCACACATTCAAATTAGTGTGCCTACAAAAAAAAAAAAAATCAACAAGGCAGGAGGGCACACTTACTTGTGATATGGAAAAATCACTGTAAAATTAAATAGTATGACTAAGTACAGCACATGTCCTTGGCACATCGGTGTAGGCAGTAAAACAGAGTGTAAAGGGTGTAGACATGTTATTTCCTTTCCCTACTACATTTTGATGTCATAAAATAAAATGAAAAGTACTTTGTCATTGCTATAAATATCAAGGAGAGAAACAAGCAATAGGATTAACATAAGAATCATCTTTGGAGCTAATGTATCACTTAAACACATCTGTAGTATGCTTTATGTCAAACAGTAACAGGGAAGAGAATTTGAATCAAACCTAAATCCATCAAGATGACAAAAGAAACTGTCGTCTCAAGAACCTGCAGTTTGTTGCTTAAAATGGTGACATTAAAGTATCTTACACATTTACCCATCATATCTTTCATTTTTTTCCTAGAACTTAAATAAAATAGCCTGAGCAAAATTAGATCATAACCAGAAAAACATGCAAATATAGGATCTCTTAGCCAGCCCACCTCATAAATTATAGTTTAATAATACTTTTGTATATGATGATATGGGTTATTGGTCATGGGGTATTAACACAACGATGCCTGCAAATGGGAATTTTACGATCTCTTAAAATGCATTTGTCACTTCACTTGGTCCAATTCATTGTTCCTTGTTGTTATGGGTAATTATGGGTGCCACCATATATTAGGCAAAATTATAATTGATGTGAGGAGATATTTTGATCAAAGGGTGCCCGTAGTTTACTGTCCTCTTTTATTTCCTATGCTAGAATTATTTAAAAGAAAAAAGAAACAAACGAGAAACAAAGTAAAATACTAAACACCTTTTCCTATTCCTGATCCCCAAGAATTCACACCAGCAGCAATGTTTTCAATGAGTTCAGGTTCAGCCCTTACACATGCACCTGCTGCTGAGCAACACTATTAGACAGAAGTACAGGAGCCAATTTTTTATTCCAAGATGTTCTACTGAAATCTGAGGTCACTAATTACTTAAGATATCTGCTGGTGTGAAGTCATTACACAAACACTGAGATTTCAGTAGCCTACACAAGCATGAGCTGGAGCCTGGGTGCTCTAATATTTAACAATATTCAGTGCTCAGCTTTGATTGGCCCTAATCTGCCATTGGGTTTGGAGTAAAGAGCACCTGTCCCACCCCCATCCCACCCTCTGTGGAAACCAAGCACCATTTGCTGGAGGTAGCACATGCAGTGCATGGGGCTCAAGCTGCTAGCAAGCAGAAGCATGAATGTATTTACTTATACTTCCTCAAAAGTTATCTTCTAGAATGGGTTTTCATGTGGCTTGGTAGCCTTCCAAGTGCAAAGGATTAACTCACCAGGAAGTGCTATCTTTCCATTTTCAATTCCCTTTTAAAATGTGTTATTTTGTGATGCCATCGGATATCAGTAGTGATGCTTGGCAACATTACATATTGCTGTTTAATTGCCTTAAAAACTATTTCCCTAGTAGTACCATTAATAATACCAAGCCTAAATTGGATTAAGCACTACACCACTATAAAGTTAATTCACTGTGATACTAATGAAATGTCATGTGAAGCTTCCTGTAAATCCAGCTAAACAGTCACTGCCAAGGATCATTAAATCAATGGCACATTCAGCTATTCTGCTTAGAAAGTATTGTTTTAATTGCTACCAGGTGATTTTCATTAATGTAAGCATCTTCCATTTTACTGAGTTTTTAAGTCTGGTAGCATATAGAGCCTTTTGTGGTTCAATAGTGACAATACTTTGCCATTTCTAGGAATGAAGCTCACTTGAGAAAGTGGTTGAACAGGAATGGCAAAATTTTAATCAGATTATTCAACTGCATATTTAGGAAGCATCCAAGTAAAGACCTGCCCTAATGCTAAGTAAGTTAGCAGATTTTGGCATAAATGTCATTTGGAGTAATCTGAAATGTTAAGCATCTACAGCTCCTGCAGGAGATTTCCCATTGGACATGCAAGTTGAAAAAATCTCAGCCTTCATATCTCTCTGCATCAGTTTACTCAGGTAGAAAACAGGACTAACACTTCCCTGCCTTTGGGAAATACTAATTCACTGGGGGAGGCAGTGCCACTGGCACTGCTAGTGCTGGGCTCCAACATGGGCTAAAAATGTTTGCCACAACCTTGACCTGCACATCACATTGCTTTAAGTTTATTGTATAACCTCACAGGGGACTGGGTTTAAATTCAGTTTTGCCCTGATTCCTACTGGCTTTGTTCTACTTTTTCTCTTATTTTGCCAAAATTATAACCTTGTGAAAAACTGCCTTTCCAAGCACAAAATATTCTTTGGCTCTGAGGTTTGGTCATAGCAACAATTCAGAACCTGAAGATCTTCACTACAATCTTAAAGTTCTTGATTGCAAACAGTTGAGATAGTGGGGGAGAAGTGGCGCAGAAAGAAAACTTACTTAAACAGAGTAGAGGTAAACAGGACTGCCCAGAGAAGCTCAAGACACCCACACACCCCAACTGTTACATTCTTCAGATATATAAGGTAGCAGATGATACAGGTCAATTTACTGCCCAGAAGATAACTGGGGAGAGGTAGCTTTAGAAGACCAAGGTGAAGCTGTTTCAGCCATCTCTAAGCCTGTAACTCTCACTAACAAAGCTGCCTCTGAGCAGCCTCTTATTAGCTTGATAACAGGCCCAGGCTGATGCAGTGCAATGGCTTTAGACAGAGCAAGCTTGCACCTGGCTAGAGAAGATTGTGCATACATATGCTTTAGCATTGGTGGATCCAGAAGGTGGTGAGGCTCTTGCAGCCTTCAATTACAGTAGCCTCTTTTGAATTGCAGTAACTTACAGCCAAAGTTACACCTTCTGAAGCTCTTGCTTTCTCTCACTGCACAAGCACACTGGGCAAGGCAAGACAACTCTTGGAACACAGTTATGCTCTGCTTTGCAGCATCTGCATGAGAACTTAAGCAGGTTTGAGCTTTATAGAACCCTTCTTTCCCATCAGCTATGACAAAGAAACAAAATTTGTGCAAGGATTTTCCTTGTTCCACATCATTTACTACATATAAAAAGTCTGACCAGATCTGTGTTCAACCATGTATACATTCAGATCTAAAGGAAACAAATATTGGAGTGTAGAATTTAAGAACATGTTCATCACCACTTACTTATTTTGGTCCACGTATTCTGTATTGTGGTCCGCAGACCTCAATGGAAGTTCTACATTAGATAAAAGGATGTAAGTCAGTCTGAATATGTTAGGAGTATTGGTGGAAAAAAGCAAGATTTCACTCTCCATCAGTGATGTTGCACAACCAATGCAATGAAACTCATGTCTCCCTAAATGGGAGGCCAACAGGGCAGAAATCTTAT
>JAWWLZ010000012.1:18372059-18395554 GCA_035041345.1 Poliocrania exsul
CATCAGTGATGTTGCACAACCAATGCAATGAAACTCATGTCTCCCTAAATGGGAGGCCAACAGGGCAGAAATCTTATTCCTACTAAATACTGGTTCTAAACACTCCTTTCTTAACAGCTCTTCTGTATAATAATTTTCATCCAACTCAAGGCAATGATAGAACCTCATTTCAAAGAAACTCCATTCAGGGTCACTTTCAGTAATGACATTGCTTTAAATCTTCCTAATCTGACACACCAAATGATTGCTAAAAATCTCCCTTTTCTCTCCAAGACATTCTTCAGCAATACACTGTATGACAGCATTGTCACCCACCCTGCCTTCCCAAAGCACTGGAAATATGGGCAACCTGTAAAGCACAAAGCACTTCTCACTCAGATCTCGTTCCACCTCTCCCTGCTTTGTAGCCAGGTTTCCCAATGAGGGTTCAGAGCCATTGGGTAGTAGGGAAAGAATCTCTGAAACACCTGTGGGGAATTTACAATTAAGAACTAATGTCTTTACCAGTGAAAATCTAACTCCTCTATTAAGCAACAGGACATAAAACTGGCTTTTTATCCTCACATCCACTTGTCAACTTCCAGGGATATTTATTTTTATGCATAATACTTCACTTTTAAGTAATACTTTTAAGGACTCCCTTATAAAGCCGCAGCTTAGCCCAGAACACCATAGTCTGAAATCCTCTCATACCATTTCTTTGATACTAAGAGTCCTTCTGGTTAAACACCTGCCCTCTGATTTTATAAAGCAATGAATGAAGGTCACAGGTTTCATATAGCTGAAAGCTAATTTATGTCAAGTATAGCAAAAGTGTCTCAGGGACTGCTGTGGCTGTTACAATTACTGCAAGCTCTTTGCCAGCCTGTGGATGTTTAGCTTGTCTCCTGAGCAGTCAGCACAGGCTCTTGTTATAAAGAGGGCAAACTGAATAACAGGGAAGTCAAGGACACTATAAAGGAGACTGAAAACAAGTTACTTGGCACTGATTTTGACATCAATACTCCTGAAACAGGAAGATGGCCTTAGTGTAAATGAGGAGCAGACATTTAACATCTTTGCCTTAGCATTCACTTTATGAAGCCATCAGATTTAGTTCATGTTTACAATATACTATGCAAATGCCAATTCTCTTTATTGATTTGTATGCACACAAATATACTTGCTTACCCCAGAAAATTTAACTCAAAAGATAACTCTAAGCATTCAATTTCAGCACAGTTCTTTTCCCTTAAAGTCCAGAAAAGCTGTGACCTTTTGACAGACCTATAAAGTAGCTGTGAAGTTTCTATTCTCTCATTCTTTTCACTATGTGCCTCCAAATAAGCCTTAAAAAGTAGTTAAAGCACTCAGAATAAACACAACATATATTTGTGTCCTGTGTTGCCACCTCTTCAGCTCCATTTCTCTGTAGCAGTTATTCTTTTATCATGAGTGGCTTATCAAAGGTCAACTCCATGTCTTTCCAGACAATTAAAGGCTGCAGATCGTATAATAAACTCCTCCACCGTCAGCAGGCATCATAAACCACAAGGAGCCAGTTGTTCAGGATGTCATCCAGCCTCTGACCAGAGGAGAGATGAAAGCTGAACTCTGACCTGAGGGAGTGATCGTGAATATACTGTTTGTCACTGCCTAAAGAAAACGTGAACTGCCTTCACTGGCATCCAGACTTTCTAAATTTAGTCCTATGCTAAAGTCTTGAGATTTGCAAAACCTTTCAAAGAGGAGATGATAATGCTTTGTGTTCTATCCCAGGACAAAGTTTAATCATGTTCCTTCCCAGGGAACCTTATAGCACATTTCTAAAATAATAAAATTCTGGATGTGTAAATTTGGACAGGACACAGTAATTCAGATTTTATGCTCACGTAAATGGGATCAGCAACCTAGGCTTGTCAGTTCAGGAATTCAGTCTGCTAAAACACTCCAGCACAGTATCTGGCATTTTACCTTCAGATAATTATGGTGCTCTCTGTACATGTTTTCAAATGCTGGCCTTCCATGCATTATTTCACACGTTTCTTATGACTCAGGAAGAGCTGCAGTTATGAAAACATTGGAGTCAGAGCTGAAAGGTTGGTGGTGGTGCTGCTGCAAGTAACTGTCAATACCTGTCAGTCTTTACTGGGCTTTGATATAGTTTCCAAATGCCCTACCAAGAGGATGAAAAGGCAGCACCTCCTCTAAAACAGCAATTCTCAGCAGTCTTTCTTCTCTCACCTTCTTCATTTCCCTCCCCAGCACACATCAGGAATTAGGCAGTGTGGTGCTCTCCAACCTACAAATTGCTACCTTTTCAGAGGGGACCCTGTGGTCTTTCTACACCAGAACTTGTCCCCTTAGCACCTGCCTCTGATCTGTTTCTGGTACCTCCCTCTGAAATAACTGATGCAATGTTTAGCTTTTGATTTAGCTGTAAATGTGAAGCTCCTCAAGTCAGACATGGCAGTATAAGGTAATTATGCCATGTTTTTCAACACAGACAGGTCTACAAGATTTAAGTTAATGGTGAAACATCAAGACTAAGGATGCAGGGTCTTGATATTGTTTCATCCATCCCTAGAGCTATCCCAGCTTACACATGGGGCTGCAGCCCCTCCTGACAAAGTAACAGGAACACTGAACTGTTCCCAAAATTCCCAGATCAGACACACACCTACAGAGGGTGTCCTCTCTGTGACACAGTCTGTGTGAAGCTTTCCAAAGCTGCTGATAAGTTCTGTTGAATTTTTCTCTTCCCAATTGAATCCAGTGTTTTCAGTTCAACCCAGAATCTATGAAATATGTATATAGAAAAAAAACAAATTATGCAAATTTTAGGACATTGAGCCAATTATAACTGAGTATTGATGCTTTCTTCCCCTTCTCTGTGTTGCTGTCTGCTTATTAGACTGTGCAGTGCTGGCAGTGCAATATCAACACAGGCAGCACTCAGAGCAATTTCTCACACAATAGGAACCACCACACAACACATGCTTTCCTACACATTTATGCCATGGGGGAGGACTAAGGGCTGTGTGACTGCAGGAATCAGTCAGTAAGGGTGAGCTTGAAGGAGTAGCCTCCAAATATCTAATTTCATACACCCAAACAAGTGGCCCAAGGTCAGGGAGAGTCACTGTCCCTCTGAAATAAAGGTTAAAGTGTCCTGATTCTGTTCTTTGAGCTGACCACCCAACCAAGCTTCATTTCACATCCTTCTCAAGAGTCATTAAATATTTCTTTGAGTGCAGCATAAAAATTGCTGTATTCAATGCCTAGTTTTTCTTCTCACACCAAATTTATCAAGTCCAATGTTTTATTAGCATACACACACAAATTACTAAAAAAAAATTCACTTATTTCCCCTTTTTTTTGAAAAAAGCAAAGTTTATCTTCTTACCCATAACATACTCACTAATTATATCCCATACTAATTTAAAACATAGAAAGAAACATTTTTTTTGAAATCACAGCAATAAAAGATGACCTTGCCAGATTTAAGTTTGTATTTGGAACTTCAAAATTGTTTTGGTGAACTCCTAAAAGGTATTTGTGATAGAAAAAGCCATTAAAGTGATGTGACACTGTATGTATGAAACTGCTATGTTGCCTAGCAATTTCCAGCTGCTTCACCATTAAGATTTCAGACGTCATTTCTTTCTGTTTGACAAGCTCAGCAAAGTCCACAAGCAATAAATACTAAGTCAGTTCAAAGTCACTTAAGTTGTGAAGTGTTTCTAGTTTTCCACATATCAGCAAAATTACAATATTTTGCTTTCTATTTTGCAGTTTTAATTACAACAGTAAACTGCCCCACACAAAACAAAAACAAAAGCAAAGCAACAACAAAAAACCAAACAAACAACACATTAAAAAAAAAACCAACAAAAAAGCAGATTATGTGCTTCACAATTCACTTGTAATGCAATTGCCCCTAGGTGATAAAGATTAAGATTCCCATTGCTGCTCGCTATTTAACCGTAACAGGGAAAGAATTTACTTTTTAAATTATTATTAATATATATTACTACATATTATTTCATATATTTACTTGACTAACGAGGAGTCTACTGACCAGATCAGACCCAAACTCCTGTCCAGGCAAGATTTGCTAATTCCAGGTTTAGCACTGCAACTACTACTTCACATATCACAGCTAAAGCATCAGCTGTTTGCTCTGTAAGGCAACAGAATCTAAATAACTAAGGCACTAAACCTTACTGATTACAGCACACACCTCCTGGGCAAGCTCCAAAGCCCAGTCCCTTTCCCATCTCCGTTTTCAGCCTGGTATCCTATTCATCATCCTGCCACCATGTTATTATTTTGTGTTGCAGCATGAATCTGATGTGATTCCATATCCCCCATTCAGCATTTGCCCTGTGGAGCTTAAAGGAGCAGTAGATGTTGCATAAAGCCACAAGGGGAAAGAAAACAAATAAGATAGCAAGGATTTGGGTTCCAAGTTGCTGCCTTCCATCAACAAAATAACACCATTTGAAGTCAACTTTGGTTTTGTCCTTTTTGCCCCCACTGAGGAGTGAGTGACAGTGTTGTACTGGCACATAATGCACAGATCATTAAATAAAGGAATGAGAAGAATTTCACCTCGGGATAAGCAGTGGTCAGAGCTAACTCACCAGAGCCGACTTTCTGATAAAAGATACAGCCCCCAGGTACAAGCAGTATGCTCATTAAAAATGTTCACTAAGTTTTCATAAAAATCATTAATGGGCGCTACATGACCAAGAAAATAAGGTAGAGCAGGCAGTGATTAATTTATCTGACATTTTTAGGCATTTCTGCTCAAGCAGTCTCCCCTCTTAAAGGCAGATTGACCCATTTTAACCTATTGAGAATTGCTGCTACAGAACTACAAAACTACTCCAGGTCACCCAAAACACACTTCCAGACCCTTCACTGCCAAGTCTGTTTAAGAAAACAGAGAAACACCACTGAACAATATTAAAAAAACAAAGAGTTTAGATTTCTCTTGGCTCTGGTTTAGGTCACGCCCAACTTTGCCTGCAGTGAGAGGCTTGTTCATTGCTACTCACAAATCACCAAACAACCCCCTATTTTTTGACCTCTATAAACATAAAACAGGGAGAGGGCAAAGAGGTACCAGGTGCTGGGAACCTGCTTTACCAACAGGCAATTGCACTATAGAGGTAAAAATAATTCTAATATTTTCTGTACCTTTATTCCAGAGGTATTACAGCAGCTCTCTGCCCAGAAATTCCCACTGACTGTGTCTCTCTGACATCCTATGGCCAACTGGAAGGAGGTAGCATTAAAGGGTGGAGCAGGTGAGAATCATCCTCATAATATGTAACACCTGTAGGTAGAGGAATAAAGCACAAAATAGGTGTAATTAGTGATAATACGAAGCACCTGGTTCCTACCCTTGCTGTTTCTTTAGCCACAACCACCTTCCATGGGGAGCAACTCTGGGATTAGGATTGAGGATTCAACACTAAAGCCAGTAAAGCAAATGATGTAAGAGCCTTATGGTCCTCTTCTCTCACGTTTGTAGAAAACATCAAATTATCTATTTACTGATAAATCAGACACAGATGTGGGCAGGTCCCTGGCAGACAGAAACACACTGCTTGCTTTTGCAGAGATTCCAGGGACACCTCACAGCCCCCTTAAGAATTAACTTTTGTTCCAGCTGGTTCCTTAAGGCCAGGTCCTCAGCAGGCATAAATCATTCCAAGCTCTAGTGAATTCCATGTAAAACCACACTGATTTACATAAAACCGGCCCTTTTTTACCTCTCCTTGCAATTCCAAGTGTTTGTTTCCTTTTTATCCAGCAGTTGTGCTGCTGAATGCTAATGAGATGAGAGGTGATTCATTCCCAATCAACCATTTCCAGAGTAATTAGCATGGGCATCCAACCTTCACTCTCCCTGCTTTTTCAGGTACCACACAGCCTCTGCTATCCACAGGTACTGGAATCCTGCATGGGCTATTTCAGCTGTATCCCAGCTGTAATTATTTTCTCAAGTATTCCAGACATTTTGAAGAATCATAACCACCCCTTAGTGTTCTGGCAGAAATGAAGTTGTTATTTTTCCATGTAATTATTTCATCATATTTATTACTTAGACCATCTCTAAGAACAAAAGCTACACAGCAAAAGCAAGGCTTCATTTCACCAGGTGCTCTCCTGACAGTTTGAGGAAAGCTATTTAGGAAAAAAAAAAAAAAAAAAAAAAGGAAGCAAAAAACCCCTTTTCTTTTAACATCACTGCTCTGACAACCACAAAGGCTGCCTGACATTCTTGATAGCTCTATTTATGATGTTACATTATCCTGCAACTCTGAGGAATGCTGTTTCCACTAACCAGGCTTAGGTCTAAATAGAGCCGTGAGACAAACTCTTTTTCTCTCTTTCCAACCGTGTGACCTCCTGGAGAGTGAACAAAAAGGGAATCGGAAACTACTGAAGGGTTACAAAGATGGAAATAGTCATGTCCCACCTCGACCCCCACCTGGAGGCCAGTGCGTCTGAGGGAGTCTTAAACTGGGAAGCTTCCCTGGTGGGGAAACAGCAGATCTGTCACCAAGCTGTGAACAACTGCAACATACACCAAGACGAAGAAAGGCATTTCAGCAGCTTGTATTCTTTCTTTTATATGACTACAAGTAAAAGAGGTCTTGGACACCCATGATGGATTGTGGCCTCTTGGAATTTTAAGATCGAAAAAGTAAGGCAGTGGATTCCAGAGCAAGGGAATCAGAGACTGTAACCCCCAGCCAGCCAGCTGTCTGCAGACACCAGATTTGCTCTCTCACTTAGGCTCTTTTTTCTGTTGGTTTGTTTTTTGTTTTCTGGGTTTTTTTCCCATCAGATCACAAAGTCATACATGGAAAGTTTAGAAGGAGGTTCAGGATTTTCTCTGTGCCCATATTCACATAATACATCTCCTAACTTTTCAAAAAGTATAGATGTGTTTGGATGGAGCTCCATCCTACAAACAATACAATAGCATTTGATGCTTATAAAGGACTTGTCATAAATAAAATACTTACAAAGGACATCACAGCCATTATCACCATTTTACAAATGGAGAAAATTAAGTGAAGTGACTCATAGCAACGAAGAGCTGGAAACAGATATTCCATGTTCCTGCTTGATCATGTTCCCAAATACACCCTAGCAGAGATAACTTTGTGTTAGTCTCTAGGGCCAACTGCAAGAAGTCCTGCTAGAAAATAATCTGGATAAATATAGCAAGTGAAAAGGACTAAGATTTTCAATCCTCTAACTTTAAGGACGGTGAACTGGGTTTTTTGGTCGCATTCTGTAACTGGTTTAAGTCAATTTGCTAGGGGTTTTTGAGACTGACTTCTTAATGAAATAGAACTGCTGTGATTGAGCTGTCTATTCCCTCCAATATTAGTTGAATCTGCTAATTTAAACCAAACATAGAAAAGGTGTGGAAGTTTCAAAAGGAACTGCATTCCTGTAGATCTTAAGACTCTTCCTAGACAGGGCAGAGTTATAACCAGGTTAGTCCAGTCATTCAAAGATCCTACCACATATAGCAGCAGATAGAACTTACAGAAGACAATAAAAATATTTTAATATCTATTTTTGATGTTCATTCTTTTAATTTATCTTCAATTTCCTATTGTTCACTATATGCATGAGTTTGCATTTGAGTGCACTGGGCAATTTGAACAGTGAGAGCCTGTCTAAAAATGCAGCAGGCTCTCAGGTCAGAGCACATTGAAATCCAAGCACATTGAAATCCATGTAGATGCTTAGCAGTAAAAATAACAGCTATTAACTGGGTTTCTGCTTGATTGTTTTATTATCATAAAACAACTAATTCCTCAAATTAAAATAATTAATTTAATGGCTTATAAATTTCCAAATAAATAAAGTTTTAAAGCTTTTACTTTTTGGTAGCTACAATACAACTCACTATCAACATTTCATCATTTTTATTCCATTACCTTCAAAACTGCTATGCCATATCAGGGACTAGGCCTTCAGTGTGCACTTGGTCTTAATTTGACCAAGAATTTCCCAAATTATATCTTCTTTTAAAAATGTGAGATCTCTACTGTCATTTACACAAACCATATTGAACCTAAAAGCCCATTGCTAAATTTGTGGAACAAAATCTGAACTCCCCTGTATGTTCAAAGGTCACCCCTGGAGAAGCTGAAACATTTGTAGGGCTATGGACAGAAATAAACTACTTCTGAATGTCAACATAATCTAACACACCTCTCACACAATGGCACATTTTGTAACAAATGCCCCATATAGTTTCTCCTATAGCTCCTGTCAAGTATCATACAGCAAAATCATTCCCTCCACAGCACTGGAGCTATTTTTAGTAGTTCCCACTGTTTTCTATTAACTCTGCTAAAAATTGCCCATTGCCCTTGAAGCTACATATCTAATAAATGGAATAAGATGCTGCCTAAATAAATGGGATAAGATGCTGAAACACACCTAGTCCTAAACACTAATATATGTCATTCTGACATTTGCGTTAATTCATAAAAAGTAATACCACAAACATTCATGAAAATACTGCAAAAAGAGAATGATAGTATAGATACCATATAATTACTAGTAAATTGAACAGGTGTTAAGAAATGGTGTTAGAAATGTCTTAGAAATGGTACAGCACAGAGTCCTGTCGAAGATGACATTACCAGAACAGCTTTCAGATATGCAAAACACAAGAGAAATAGAAGCAACTGGTGATTTTTTGTAGAAATAATAACTACTCACACAGGGTCAATATTCTGCCCTCCAGTTCTGACTTCCACTAAGCCATTTGACTATAAATAAACATGAAGTACATGTAGATGAGAAACTCTGTGACACCTCTCTTAGGCCATGAAGCCTGTGGCTTAAGTACAATGTTGGTATTTGAAATTCAAATGGGAAATCAAAAGTTTTCACTTCAGAAGTGTTCCAGTTTTCTTATTCTGCTTCAGCTCCTCTTCAAGTCTCCTCCTTGTGCTGGTGACCAACTTTACCCTCCCTTGCTTCCCAGGAGAGCAGGCATGCTGAAATCCCAACATCCTTTAGTATACCCAACACAACAGGAACATTTCCAGCTCTTGCACCTCAACAACAAGCTACGTGACTAAACTCAGGGCTGGGTTGCCATTGCCTCATCAAATTTTCTTGAATGACTAACAAAATGGGTTTTGACTCACAGAGATGTATTATTCCTGTCCATTTATGACTTTTACCATGTTTTCTACATACATTTGATAGCCAAATAAAAATTGTAATGATGGCTACCCATAAGTGTTGAGAACTTTCCTGCCTTGACAAATCATTGGTCACCCTGGGTGGGTCTATATTGTGTCTTGAGTGGTTTGTCTTTACCTCAGGATGTTATTCAGCTCCACTCAACCACATTTTCCTAAACTGATGCCTGAGTTTCAACACTGAAGTTGAGTAAACAGAAGTATCTTCTCAGAGGTTGCAACATATAAAATAGCCCTGCACCAATGCCCCAGCTTCCTCTATCAGGCTAACAGGTTTACAAGGTATTAAGGACATTAAACCAGAAGCTGAATTACTGAATATAATTCTTTACCATTGCAAAACTGAGGACATCCATGAATTACTCCAATGGATGAGGAAATCCATGGATTACTAGAATGGAAAAGGCTATTTTATCTGGTGGAAGAACAAAGCTTCATTTGTCAGTGCTCAGTGCAATCCCACTGGTCACTTGGTCCTTCAGGGTTTCCAACCAGACAGGCTGAACTATAAGAACAGGTACAAGCCAGTTTAGAGGAAAATTTCTCCAACAATATTCACTTGGATCGTTATTGTAACATCAGCATGTCCTTTCAGAATGCAGAATCTTTTCTTTAAACTGCTTATTTTCCTACGTATGGTCTAAACCTTAGTCTATGTATGGCCCAGAAGAATTGTCTATATTATGAAAAATAGCAACTTATATGCAAATCTCCTGCTTTTCTCTCATAAATGATGTGGTAGTATTAGTATATGAAGACAAAGATTTTCCCAAACAAACAGTATTTTATAGCTACATGTAGATAAAGCCTACTTGAAATATGTGGGGTTTTTTTTCTTCCTCATACTGTTTACCTATAAAAATTATATAAACCTGAACTAGAAATGTCACACTTCCAACTGGAATGGAAGCACTCAGAAATAATGTGAAACTCAGCATTATAGGCAACTTTTAAAACTATTTAGTAAGGAATGGTAATACCTGAATTCCCTTTCATTTTTGCAGAAATCAAGAATTCAAATCTCCTATGTAGCTTCACAAATTTTACCTTACATACAGATGTTCCAGGAACACAAAAGGTACTGGATGTAGTTTATTAGCCCAAGAGTTTCACCATACATAAAAGCAGTTTTACAGGTACAGCTTTGTATGTTGGTGTTTGACTGGTGTCCTTCCTACCTCAGTTGTACCACTTTAAGACTTTTTATGAGATAAAATACCCTCTAATTTTCTACCCACTTTTGTTATCTGGAATCAGATTGGACTGCAAGAAATCACGGCTTTGTGAGAGTGCAGGATAAAACTTAATCCATCCAGAGGGACCTTGGCAGGCTTTAGATGTTGTGCCCATGTGAACCTTCTGAAGCCCAACAAGGCCAAGTGCCCAGCCAAGCACCAATTCAGGCAGGGCAGAGAATGGATTGAGAGCAGCCCTGCGAGAAGAACTTGGGGGTGTTGATTGACAAGAAGTTCAATATGACCCAGCAATATGCACTGTAGCTGAGAAAGCCAACTCTGTCCTGGGCTGAGTCACAAGGAGCGTGGCCAGAAGGTGAGGGAGAGGATTCTGCCCCTCTACTCTGCTCTCATGAGATCCTACCTGGAGTGCTGTGTCCAGTTCTGGGGCCTCTGACACAAGAAGCAAGTGGACCTGTTGAAGTAAGTCCAGATGAGGCCACAAAGATGATTACAGGGCTCTGCTCTGGAGATGGGCTGAGACAGCTGGGGTTGTTCAGGCTGGAGAAGAAATGGCTCTGGGAAGGCCTTAGAGC
Organism: Poliocrania exsul; assembly: GCA_035041345.1. Classification (NCBI taxonomy): domain Eukaryota; kingdom Metazoa; phylum Chordata; class Aves; order Passeriformes; family Thamnophilidae; genus Poliocrania; species Poliocrania exsul. The sequence goes on from JAWWLZ010000012.1 coordinate 18,383,070, forward strand.
AGCTTCCAGTACCCAAAGAGTTCTTTGAGAGAGGTGGAAGGGGGCTCTTGACAAGGGCATGTAGTAAAAGGACAAGAGGGGTGGCTTTAACCTGAAAGAAAGTGCATTTAGATTAGATATAAGGAAGAAATTCTTCCCTGTGAGGGTGGTGAGGCACTGGCACAGGCTGCCCAGAGAAGCTGTGGATGCCCCATCCCTGGAAGTCTTCAAGGCCAGGTTAGATGGGGCTCTGAGCAACGTGATCTAGTGGGAGGTGTCCCTGCCCGTGGCAGAGGGTTGGAATGAGATGATCTTTAAGTGCCCTTCCAAACCAAACCATTCGATGATTCTATGATTTCTGTGGAAATCTTGCGAAGTAGTAAATGTTTCAATTTCAAAAGCCAAAGACACTCACGGTCTAATATCATGATCTGAGGTGAGGTGTGTTCTCTGGTATGTTTTGCAACACTGAGCCAGTTAAGCTCTTTGCTCTTCAGACAGTTGTGGTCCTTTCAGCAGTTCTCATAATAAGGTGAAGAGTGAAAAATGGATGCAATGGTGTGTTCCTGGACTGTGAGGAAAAAACATGCTTTGTACAAAGTGCATTTTACTGGTACTTGATCCTGGAGTGAAGCCACAGATGTCACAAATATTTTCTTTGTCTGTAGACGGCTCTTCCAGAGGAAGTGCCAGAAAATGAGTTGTTTAGTGACATTTAAGCTATGCTAGACAAACAGCTTGAAAATTCACCACAGGAAAAGATCCCTTATTGACAAGGGAATGAACTGTGTAACACGATGGGGTAGATTCTGCTCACACTTACTTTGGATTAACACTAGTGTTGCTGAGATAAAAATATGACCCCAAGGGCCATTTCCATCTCTCCTTCTCATGATCCATTTTCTTGCAACAGAGCTTTAAGGTAATGAATACAGTGACTTATTTGAAAGAGGAGCTGCTAGAGACAATGAAGAAAGTTCTCATTCAAACACATGGGTCTTCACTAAAAACAGACAGGGAGAAATTACTGTCAAGCTATTTGCCTTATAATGTGCTCCATTGTCTCTGAGAAATAAAGACTCCACTTTTCCACACTCGCATGTGCAATTTAGCCATTATTGTATTGTACTTGTTGGAATGTCAATTTAAGAATCTAAATTTGTTAATTTTTTTTTTTATCAAGGGGAAACAAACTTTCTGTCTCTTGTTCAGTTTCTTATTCCTTTTATTGAAGATTTTCCAATTTCACTTAACTCCAGTTTTTTGTTTCAGTCCCTAGAAATTCTGTGTTCCCTCAGTGCCTGAGCAAGGTTATCTTGTTCTGCCATCTAGTGAGCCCTGCTCAGGATAACAGCCCCTCACCGACCAGCCAGGGACAGCTGAAGAACTACAAACCGGGGGGATTCTCGAAAATCTTTATCTCCTATACATTTTTTTTCTTTCACACAACTTACAAATAAAAGGTTCCATCATGTTTTAGATTAATGTATCTTTCCCCTAAACAGCTAAACCTATTATTGTAATTTACCATTTGATTTACAAGAGGTTTAACAGGATTCATCTTGTGACAGGCGGTAATTTAAGCATTACCCACCAATGTATTACAGCAGACGGTTTGATGCAGGCACAAGTGTCTCTTTTCAATGGATAGACTCCTGTGATGGGCATTTGTGGACAAAGGTTCTGTTGTGCCAAGGTAATTAAAGTGCCAATATGATGTTTCGATACGTACCTTGATGTTAACATGAAAAGCTTTTTCTTTTTGAGGATATACCACAAAAGCAAAAATATTTGCTGCAACCAACTGACCTTCTCTTTGGATAGCAAAGCAGATTTTGGTCTCGCTGGGACCAGCTGGCTACTGGTTTTACTGTGTTAGATGGCTATGCTGTACATACAACCTACTGATAAGTATTTCTTAATGCACTTACTGTCAGATGCAAAGCCTATTGCAGTCAATGAAAAGACTTTCAATGGCTTTAAAATGGCTTTAGTCCAGGCCCTTATCCACTACAGAATTCTTAATTGAAAATTAAAAGATGCAAGTAAAAAAACAATCAGGGGGGAGAAGGGGAGAGCATTTTTTAACCAAAGAAGAGCTATTCTGGCATCATGTTAGGATTAGACTGGAATTAAAACCCCATGAATAAGATCATCACTCACAGGAAGCAAGGTCAGCACACAGCTCAAAGCAAATACTAACACTGAAACACTTACTGCTACTATTGCATAAACCTTCTTTAAACAACACAAAGTAAGTATCTAAGAAATCACCATGGGAAAAAAAAAAAAAAAGAAAACCATACAAGAAGGACGTCATGTTTTCTACCTCCTAGAACTGAATTAACTTGTGTAGAAGGTCCTTGGCCTTCATTAATATTGATAATTTTATTTTGCTGTTTGTGTGGGAATTTCAGAAACACACCAGGCAATGCTTGAATGCACATGCACAAACACACACACATATACAAAACCAAACTGATCACTTCAATCTTACATTATTACTATTTGTTTGGATGATAGGGGGAAAACAAATAGTGCTCTCACACCAAAAGATTTGGTCATTTTAGAGCTGCATTGCCAAGGCAGCATAATGCCTTTGGGGTCTGCCATGATGAAATTGTTCACTTGAAGGTACTTTCTGCCTTGAAAAAGATTTGATAAGCAAAAATAGATTTTCATTTGCTGAGAATGACATAAAAAAGGTTTTTATCCACATGGATGCATATTTTCCCAAGTCTAAATAGACAGGAGGAAGACAAGGGTAAAAACTATATTTGAAAATGTACTTCTAAGCTACTTCCAGAAATGTAATATCCTTAAACTGCCTGCCACAGTTCAGTACAGTGCAAAAACATAAACCAAACCCAGGAGCAAGCATCCATTTATACTGCAGAAAGTGCCCTACATTACACCTTACTGCAGGCAATTCAAAAAAAGCAAGTTTAATCTCAAATCACCTTCCATGTAATTGTGCTCCTCATAATAACATAATATACAACCATGAGTAAAAATTACTGACTCTGGAACTGACAGGTGCAGTCAGTAATGTATGGGGCTCTTTTCCTTCTCCAGTTTGACTTTAAGTGTTTCTACCTCCTCCTGGCACGTTCATTCATAATCATATCCAAGGCAGATCCCACTGCAAATTTTCTTGCATCAAAGAGCTCTGGTTCATTCTAAGCACAAATGATTGTTAATCTGATTTAAAACAAAACCAAACAAAAACCTGAGGGGTTTATGATCATATTCTAGAGATATACTTGTCTGTCTCTCCACTCGTATGTGCTGAACTTATTGGCCAATTTACAATTTGAGAAAAAGGCTGGAATCTAAATAACATTTTTTTCTTAAAACTACATCAAAACCAGCTGGAATGAGGAGAACTATATTTAGTGTTCTGGGGACAAAAAGAGATGTTAGCCTGCTATTAGATATCAGCTACTTTACACAGTACAGGATATAAATCTTGAGAAAATCAAGTTTCACCAGCCCTGCAGTTGAAGGAGCTGTTTTGCCCACACTTTTGCTTGTGTTAATAACTCTTTCATACTTTGGGCATGCCAATTTATTCCACCACTGCACTTGGGATCAGCTGTCTGAGGCAGGCACAGCACCGGGCACGCCTGCAGGCTCAGCCACCTGAACAGGAATGTGCGTGCAAACATCAGCCAAGCATCTGCAGCAAACACTACTACTACTACTACTACTACTGCTGCTGCTACTTCAGGAGCAGTTTCTTGTAGCAAATTGCACATCCATCAACAAAAAATCTCTGAGCACCAGTAGCCAACAGCTGTGTCTGAAAATACTCCAGCTGACTTCCAGGAGCCTGGTACACAGAGCACAGTGGTAACAGATGAATGCAGGCTCTTCCCAGAAAAGAGGGCCTGCTTGCTCTAAAACGCTGAACTTTGCAGCAAAACTAAACTAAAGACTCTCCTGAACCTCCAAACCACAAGGAATGTTCCTCAAAGTTTCTCAGCTGCTAGAGAGGGTGGACATACAGATGGAGATATCTTCCAGCAGGGGAGAAAACAACCAGTGTCGTACATATATAATATGCTGGGCTGCAGTATCTGAATGGAGACATTGCTGAGGGATGTCTCACTCAGAGGAGTTCTTGCCTGATCCTACCTTCACTGAAACCTTATGCTTTCAGATCATCAGTTCCAAGGGAGTGAAAGCAGCACAGCAGGAATGCAGCCCCTGCTCTGGCAGAGGCAGCATGGACAGGAGCAAGAGAGACAGGGACTCTGCAGGGGGGAAGAGACTGAAAAGATCTGCCCTGTCCCACACAATCCACAAAGTTAACAGCCAACCTGACAAAATAGACTGGATAATGCTTTGCCTGCCAGTATTCACTTTAAATGTGGAACTCTATAACATTAATTAATAATGTTATTGTTCTGGTATTTTTAATGCACTGGGGATTTGCTTTGTGTCCATGTATTTGCTGAAGATCTCAGATCTAGTCAGAGACATGTATATGTTCAAGGTGTTTAATTTCTACAAGTTAGCCATTTATTCCTTCAAGTTTATGGAACTCAAGGGAAATCCTGGGTTTATTGAATTCACTGAGGAAACTCCCTCATATTTCAAACTATCAAATACACAAATAGGAAAAGCATCTTGATAGGACAAACAAATCTATCTGAAAAAGATTTTGCATATATGAAAATTTCCAAATACATTTTATACAGAGGAAATCAATAAGTGTGGAAAAGTCAATTTTAGAAGAGAATTCCTTCATCGGTAGAAATAAAGATGTGTTCATTTTATCACACTCCCTTCACTTGGAGCAGAGGTGGTGGTGCCAAAAAACCTTGCTCTCACTCTTTAAGAATATAAGTTGTCTAGAGGTTGGAACTATATGATCTTCAAGGCCCCCTTCCAACCCAAACCATTCTATGATTCTATAGTACTGGAGCAGAAAGTAGAATTCAACCCTAAGTATTCTTCTCAAATCTTCATTCTCAAAATCTGGCCAGATTCCAATTTACCAAACTCTCAATCTGGAACAGGAAAAACAAAAAAGAAACAGACAAAAAAAAAAAAAGGCAAAACAAAAGAAAAACAGAAACCAAAACAAAACAACCAAACTAAATCAAACAAAAAGAGAGAGAGAGAGAGAGAGAAGGAAACATGGACAGAGGGAAAGGCAAGAAATGTTTGTCTCCTGTCTTCTTTCAAGTTTAACATCATATAATTTCAGCGCCATGCCAAGCTGAAATTTGGCATAAATAGTACAATATCAGTAATTTTCTAAAAATCACAATACATTTTCTCTATTTCAGTATTTATATGAAAAAATCAAAATATAAGGAGGTTATGTGTAAGGGCCCTGTCACACGTTACATAAGTTCTGTTGCAGTTCATTGATTTTTTACTTCCTTATATTGTAATTCTTTCAAATAAGCTAGAAAATATTTAGTGATTTTGTAGCTGAGACCAGAATACTCTGATTACATATGCTTACAAATTCAACTGCAGCTTCTGAGTTTGTTTTCTACCACTGTTAACATTATCAGCAACAGTAAAATACCTTCTGAAAATCCCTGGTCCACAGTCACATCATCACACCTGTCTATTGACAAGTAGCACAGAGCATATAAAATTTAATGAGGGATTCTTGGCAGATAATGTCCTATGAGAAGCATTCAGGTTGATTTCAGGACAATATGACACAAACCAAGGCATGTCCAGAGAGATCAGAAATTACTTTGTCTGCATACCTGGTGAATAAACTGTGCTAATCATAACATTTTTAGGAGGCGGGGACAGGGAGAATAAAACCATCTAACCATCATTCCCTTCAAGCCCTGCAGCAGGAGGGCATAGCTGCAGTCCTGGTATTGATCTGAAAGAGTTGCTGGACATCCTGCACTGATCCAGGTGCATCCCAGTCACTGAATGTGGCCGAGGTCTTCAGACAAGCACCAGTCTTACACTGAATAAAATCTGAGCCTGGGGATTCCATTGTGCTTTCACAATCTGCCCCAAAGATGAGGGGACATTTCTAAAAGATGTTTGGATGTTTTGCTACCAGATTGTTCAGATAAGAGGACTCCTTTGTGCAGTGCTGGAGCTGCTGTGGGTACTAAAGGTTTCTGGAAATGCTGTTGTAGTAATTCCAACTGCTGGAACCTGGATCTTCTTCCTTGTAGAGATCAAGGCACAGCTGACTGGTGATATCGTGTCCCTAGAGACAACCCACTTCAGTGATTTCAGAATCAAGCCTTTACTGTCCAGGCAGTGCCAGTTCTACACTTCAGATATGGGGTACTCTGTACCTTGCCTCTGGCAAATTTTTGAAACATTTTTGTGCCAAAAGGTTAAAAAATAAATCAAAACAAAACAAAACCAACAACAAAAAAAGCACACAGCATACATAGCCCCTGTACATTTTAATCGAGTAAGTGGTTGAAAAATCCTGCATCACCTGACAAAGGCACAAGACAGAGCGTGGAATGCATCATCAAAGCAGTAAGAGCTGCTGACACAGCACATGAAGTCATTGCTGCTGTAACAATCCTGGCTCAGACTCCCACTGAGAAGCAGAGAGCGCTCCAGTTTCATTCTGATTGCTTATAGAGGGAATTTAAATCTGGATGGTTCAAGAAAGGTCAATTAAGTCACCTGCATATCAGACCAACATAGGAGATTACACTCAACACTTGCTCTGGTCCTCACCCAGGACTGTGAAACACTTCTCAATATTGTGCTCTCAGTGTGTCTCCTGGCTGCACTTCCTCCCAGGCAGCCAATTTGGCAATAGAGTGTGAACTTCATCTAGGAATTTAAATAAGTGCAACCATACTGTAAGTCCAATGCAAAACCATGATGGATCTGAGCCTGTAGTTCCGCTAGGATTGCATTAGTTCAGCGTGTTTGCAGGTGTTCTGGTGTACTATCATAGCAATGCAGAATGAGAATTAAGTGGGAAAGGGGTGGAGTGAATTGAACAATAATCTGCTACAGATCAAAATGCTGGTACTTCAAATCAAGGATTTCCATGCAGTGGCAGATTTCACCCACTAAGCTGCACTTTTCAGGAAAACAACACTGAGCACTCATCCTTTCTATCCCACCAATAGCTTCTGTGCCCTCACTCTCTGCTCGTAAAAATGCAGTCTGAATCCTGAGCTATCCAGCAGCACTGCTTCTGCTGTAACAGTTTCCAAACTTCCCTGCCTAGAAGCTGGCCAGCAGCATGAGGGAGGTGATTCATGCCCTCTGCTCTGCTCTCATGAGACCCTCACCTGCAATAAGCACCCAGCTCTGTGGTCCTCAGTACAGGACAGACATAGACTGGTTGGAACAGGTCCAGTGTGGAACCACAAAAATGATCAGAGGGCTGGAGCACCACTCAAGGCTGAGAGAGATGGGGTTGTTCCGCCTGAAGAAGAGAAGGCTCTGAGGAGACCTTACTGCAGGCTTTCAGTACTCAAAGGAGGTTTATAATAAGGATGGGGAAAGACTTTTTAGGAAGCCCTGTTGCAATAGGACAAGGAATAATTTTAAACTAAAAGAGGGTAAATTCAGACTATAGATAAGGAAGAAGGTTTTACAATAAGGGTGATGAAACATTGGAACAGGTTACCCGGAGAGGTTCTAGATACCCCATTCTGGAAACATTCAAGGTCAGGCTGGGTGAGGCTCTAAGCAACCTGACCCAACTGAAGATGCTCCTGCTCATTCAGGGTGGTTGGACTAGACAGCCCTTACAGGTCCCTTCCAACCCAAACCATTCAAAGATTCCATGAGGCTTTTCATGCTCCATGTGTGCTTGATTATTCTCTAGCATATAATCACAAAAACAATTTGAATGCTTGTAAGCAAACACAAAAAATGCTCCTTTAGTTTGGACAGAGAAGGTGCAAGAGTGGGCAGAAGTGAACAGAAGGAGTGTTCCTACAATGGTCACTCACTAAGAGCCTGCCAAAACAGATGACTGTGCCAGAGCCAGATGTTTCTTAACAAACCAAACAAACACCTTCACCAGAGTGGCTTTACTTGTAATTTCCACACAGATGTTCACATTTTTTTCCATTTTTTTTTTCCACCAAAAGTAAAGCTCAACAAGAGAACAAACCGCCTTTGACTTCACATCAAAATGAAGAAAAATGCAGCAGAACTTGAAGTGGGGAAGCAGACTGGTGCACACTACAGTCAAACAAAAAAGCAGAGGCTTCCCATCAAATGCAATCTACAGTCTCTGCTGGCCTATAAAGCACTTAGATGACTTCCTGAACCATGTCCATATTCAAATGTGTTCTGAAAAACGTGAGCTTGCAACTTCTACTTCAGGAGGATGCCTCCTGAAGAGACAGTCATGAGCTCTGAGATAGCAATTTGATCAGCAGCTTGCAAGAACAATAAGCAGAGAGAGAGAACCCTGCAAAGCCATGACATTCCATGCAGGGAAATTGATGGGATTTGGGCTCAACCAAGCAGCTGGCAGCTTCTCCACTAAACATTTTGGCTTCAAGGAAAACAATCAAAACCAGAGTCCCAAAACAAAACAGAACAGTGCAAGTTCTGCTTTACTGTGTTATTTCAGAAGCCAACATAAAAATTTTATCAGTACTTTTGAAGAAAGGAGTAGTCCTAAAGGTATAAAATATGAGATTTCTCATGTTTGTTGCAGGGCAACGCCTGCTTGAAGGATATGCTATTGCTGAAGGTTTTAAAAAGTCAGGGTCATCAAGCCCTTCTGATCTCATGATTGCAAGCCGCTATGCATACTGTGCCTTCTCCACTGATTGTATCTTTGGCTTTGTTTTGTCTTAAACCCTTCTGTTACCACATTAACTATAGCCTTAGACAGCTTCTTGGCTCAGGCTCTGAGACTTTTGGAAGGTCTGGGCAAAGCAGTAGAGCTCTTTATGATTTCATGACAGACCACAAAAAACACTGCACAGCTACCCGCTGGTTCTGTTTACACATTGTTTCAAAAATGCAGACCAGCTCCAGTGTGCTGTGCTGCTGAAGGTGTGGCTGGAGCCATCCTGCAGAGCCTCTGAATCCCAGCTGGGATCTCTGAAGTGCTGTTTCTCATGCTAACAGAGAGGACTGTCAGGATTGGAATACCAGCAGCGCAATACAGGATTGCAAAATACACATTTTGGGAATGCTTATTCTAATAGAATTCCAAATACAACACAGGGTGAAAGCCTGGATCCACCAGGATCACTAAAGATTTTTGCCAGGCTTCAACAAGGCCAGCCTTTCACAGACAGCATAACTTTAGTTCATCAGTGTAAAAAGATACCCTATAGGAAATCAATGCCATGGAAGATTTAAGTCAGCAATAGATTTAGAAAATACAGTATAGCAATGTCTGGTGTCCTTCCTGCTCTGAAAACATGGTGCTAGGCTGGATTATTGGAGCAGCCTCACTGTTTAGGTTAGGGCTGGGATCCTCACAGTGTCACACAGCTCAGCATGGCTAATGGCAGCTGAACTGGCCCCTTACGCTTAATGGAAACAGCAAAATGCCACAGGAACACTGTGACAGTAAAACACCACTGCAGTGTGGGGGAGAAAGAGTAGCAAATGTCATTCAGAAGAGCTACAGGAATGGGAATTAGGTCACATCTGAGAATGCCCATGAGGTGTGCAGCTCTAGTAACTCTGCTACAAGGGACTTGAAAGGAACCAGCTTGCTCCCAGCACTTTTGCTCTGCTGATGGGTATTCCTACTGATGGCCATTTCTAAAGGATGGTGGGTTTCCATTGTCCCCCATCCTACACAGCCATCAAGGCCTTCTACTAGGCCAGTTTTAGCAGTGGGTGGTATTTATCCAGCCAACTGTCCAGCAGGGAGCAGAGTAAGGAGGATAAATCACATCCCCAACATGCAGAAAGGAAGAATTGGGGAAAACATTAATAAAAATTAGTTGCTGGAAGAGAAAGCTGCAGCAAGACAAAACTAGATCAAAGGCACACGTTGCTTTAAAAGCCCCTGCAGGCTTTCCTCTGCCACAAAGGGCTCCCTGTTTGAACAGCCTGGAACACAGCTCTGTGCCAGGAGCTATGGAACCACCAAGGAACAAGCTACTTCTACTGTAGCACTAAACAATCTTCCCCTCACCATGAAAGGTTTATTTGATAGTTCATAGATACAAGACTGCATATCCCTTATTATCACAGGTCTGTAATTTGAGCACTGCCAGTTATTAAAGGCAGAGCCAACCAAAAGATGAAACAAATCATTGTTGTGACATGTTTTGATTCTTTAAACTTTTGTGAAATTCATTTGTAACAAAAAAACACATATGCCCATTTAAACATCAAAACTGGGCTGTTTGATTCAGAAAACACAGGGATATACCATGTATGTCATTGCAAGAGTGAAATGCAAGCAAGAACAAAATTCACCTGTACCTGCGCTGACAGTAATCTTTTATGGAAGATTGGGCCTGAAGAACCACCTAATATTGACTTGAGGCGAGGAAATCAATGCAACTGGAATGTTATTATGGGAATGAAAGTTCCCCAAAGTAATGGGGAACCCATTCTGCTGCATCAGTGTATTAACAAAAATATATCCCAGGTGGGAGAGTCCCTGCTCAGCTTGGCTGGGGCATTGGTGGAAGGCAGAGACGAAAAATTAAAGCCCAGAGCAGTGACAAGGAAATGGGATTTGCCCGAGGCTGTAGAACTAAGCAAAAGCCATTGTGAATAACACCATTGTATTCCCATTTCATATTCTCTGTGTTCCACAGACATGCTTGCAGGAAGATACCTGAATATACCTAGAGTTAACTTTTAGTGAGAACAAATATGATTTAAAAAATTATACTTTTTCACCTTTGAATCTTAAAAGATATACAAAACCAGGCAAAATGTTAAATAGTCTCACATACTGTTTTATCAACTCTCTGCCCTTTGAAAAAACATACTGAAATATTTCATTTTTTTAATGTCACAGTCAAAACACAGGGTGTTCAAACTCTAACAGCTTTCTCTGAGAGGCCACATTAGTGACTGAAGAGCAGGTAAGATTTACTACCTATTGACTTTCTTTATTTTCTGATAATTAATTGGGTGGGGGTGTCTTGCCAATTTTCAAATGTTCCTTTTCTGGTTTATGCTATTTGCCTCTTGTTTCAGGAGATCATTTGCATGTTCAATTTCATCAACTCTGTGTGTTCAAAGCTGGAATTCTAATTACATTTTTGCAAAGGTAGATGTTAACTTTTATAGCTATAAACTAGAATATGAGAAAAATACGTTAAAAAACCCAACAACAAAACAAATGAAACTGTAAGAAAAAAGAACACCTCAAGCATTTCTGGAGGATGGTCCCATTCCCACTTTTGCATCTCTTCACTTGACACCTTCCTTCATGCAGGAAGCACAAGTGCTTATTCCAGTGAGCTTTCCTTTGTGCAGATTCATGGAAAAAGGCAACAGCAACTCAGCACTGGATGTCTCAGAGTTGATTTCTGTTCTTTCCTTTTGACATTTTTGGGGGGCCTGACAGCTCAGAATTCAAAGGCTGAGCCATTTCTGGGTGATAAAGTGACTAAGAATTCAAACTTGCATAGGAAGAACCACCAGAAGATTACAATGAAGCTCTCAGAAACCCTCTGGACAACATGGATGGTGCTTACAGACCACGTACAGCTTGTGTTTAAAAACAAACAAACAAACAAAACCCAAATAGGTTTTCTTGGAAACAGAGTAAGAGGTGAAAACACAAGGAAAGGTATTGTTAGCCATCGTTGTCCTGAAGTAATACTGCAATCTGCAGATCTGCTAACTTCACTTATGGGAATTAATCACTCTTGAGCTTTGTACCTTGTTTGTTTCGCTGTTGTTGGGGGTTTGTTTGTTTGTTTGTTTTCTTTGCTAGTGTCAATAACTGCAGTGAGGGGGTCTGACCACTTCTCATACTTAAATCTCATCTGCACATCAGTTTCAGAATCTCATCCAGGGATGTTCTGTCTGACACATTTTTTGTTTATAGTATCCAGATTGAGTTCAGTGCTTTCTGCATCCTTTAGAGACTCATCCCTGTAGGTCAACAGAGGACACTGACTTACTTTTGCACTCTTCTTATCCAGTGCCCTCATATTTGGGGTCTGTGAATCTTGCCAGCTTATCCCCCAAGCCTGAAAAAGGTGGGAAGAAAAGAAACTCCCTTATGCAAGAGTTTCACTTCTTTTTCAGAGCTTATTTATAGAACAGCAATTATCTGTATCACACTCAAGTCTCACTCTAGAACCAAAGTATATTTTTTGGCTCCTTTCTTTCCAACAAGGTAGGCACATCAATATATGATGAAGTTACTTTTACATGTGAGATCCAACAAGCAAACAGAAACTGCCTTCAGAAACATTCTTCAGGAACATTCCTTTCCTGGATACTTTCACCAAATGTCTACTTTTTCACACAAGTCTCACAAAAGAATTCCATTAAATATTGTCTACGGATGGATCAGAAAGTTCTCAAAACGCTGCATGAATGCATCATGCATCAGCTGCATGAACCAGAGA
>JAWWLZ010000012.1:18396878-18408793 GCA_035041345.1 Poliocrania exsul
ACCCTACAGGCAGGTTACAACTGCAAAGAAGTATCAATCTTGACAGCTTGACTAAAAACCAGTTGTGTTTAAAGGCTAGTTTAGCAAGGAAAAAATTGTAATTTAGTTTTAGAAACCATGCAAAAAAGGTTTCAGGTGTAAACAATATTTTTTTTTCCTGAGGGAGACCTAGAAAAACATTGCTGTTATAGAAGAAAGTCTTTCTGTTTCCGCTTCAAAATAATTCTTAGGTCCATAATTGTTCTAAATTCCTTCCAGGGATGGGCACTTGTAGAGCAGAGGATTGGATATAATTAGTGTTGATGTAACACCTTGGTTATTAAAGGATCCAGCAGTTGACCTGTCCTGTTATTTCTTGACAAGTATGGATTAACTACAGTACACAGCATTTTGCCCCCAATCTCACACATGCATTTTAGACCCCCATGAGGTATGTCTGAAGCTCTAGAATAATCCATCATGTAACTCATCCATCAAATACAAATTATTGCTCATCTCCAGTAAATAGATTCACTTTCAAACAAGTGCTTTCTTTTTTGTCTGCATCAGTCTTTGTGCAGAAAAGAAAATATGATAGTAATTGGAAGCCTTGGCAGATCAAACAGAGATATATTTTACAGTAACTTCCAGAACATGTTAGCTTTGATGGAACAAAGAACCAGCCCAGGGCCTGTCTAAAAGATACAAGCCAAGTCATCATTGTGCCCCCAGTGTACTCATGAAGTCAAATTTATTGCCTGAAGGTTGGAATTTTAAAGGCTGCAAGAGAAGCACCTTCCAGTGACCCTCCAGAAGACAGATGCACTGAAGCTTTTCAGTATCTTCCTGGTAGCCTGGTGTAAAGTGATTTTCAAGTTGCTGCTTTTGACAGACAATATAAGTGGGCCAGGGTAAAAGCTCACAGCCTACAAATGGGAAATAGCTTGTTTGACTTGATTTCAGTTGAATTATGATCCCTGGTTTGTTTTTATTTTATTATTATTTTTAAATATCCTCACAGACAACTATGAGTTGTTTCAGTATTTATCCAAATGTGCATATAAACTGAAGAAACAGTAGCCTTTAAAAAAATCAGCTCAGTAACCTTAAAGAAAAGTTTTCATTTCATCAGAGAAGAGGAATGACCGAGGCGGGGGGCAGGAATCAAACAAAATAAACAAAAAAAGAGCACCACCTGAAAACTTTCCACACATTAGAAAATACTCTTTAAGAAATCATTTTGTCCTTCCTTCCACAATTTTCTAAACAGACATTCAATTCTTTTTCAGAAATCACTCTGCTCTGGTGACACAGCAGGCACACTTTCAGATGGGTTCCAATCCTCCTTGTTTTTAATGACTCATTAGCAATATGAATTCCTACACATCAGCTTGTCCCTATGGCCACTAAGTCAAAATGTAAATGTTAAGGTCGGTCATATTTACATGTCACCACTTATGCTAATAGCAATCCCAGTACCTTACTCTTTAAGGAATGCTATCAATCATCTTGAATATGATTAAGCAATAAAGTGAGCAAACGGCTCACAAGGTGATCTCCCCCTCTTCTCAGCCAATTAATGCAGCATTGTACTCCATCTGTTTGGAGAAACGCTTCCTACTGAGTATTCCTCGGCTCCCTCCACACACAAAGAAGTAAGCAGGAATAGCTCCATTCTATCATTATTCTTGATAGCACAGACATGCACCTCCAGCGAGCTGCAGTCCCTGAGTGTGTGCTTTCCCAGATGTAGTCCAGATGCCTCCTAAATGCATATGGCAGGAAATTCTTTGCAATCTTTTCTGTTTCCCGTATATTATTGGTTTATAATTGCTGCTATCCATCATAATTTTTTTTTTTTAGCTACTGACTACTGCCCTGCTCTGCAGGTGTGTAGAAGAAACACAGGCCCAGCACATGAGCTAGTTTGACATCTATCCTGGTGGGGAGCACTATGGCCAGTCTTTAGTGTTGGCTTAAAGGAAGTCTTATTGGCAAAATCTAACATAAACAAGGTTAACATAGTATTGCACAGCATCCAGACAAGAAATACATAGAAACTAACAGACAATTAAGGTGTTTTTGTGATAACAATTTATTTGACAGTGGTTTGGCTGGATTTGTGCTAACCCAAAGCTCAAACACAGTGCCTGATAGGGCATAACAGCTCAACAGTACCCCACAGACACAGATTCTAGCTCTGTGAGAGCACACAGCTCTGTGGTACAATACACATCAGTGCTCCCAGCAGCAGTCTGGCTGTGCCAATGTGGTGCTGTGCTCTGACTAATCAGCCTGGCTCTAGAGCTGACCCAAGGATTCTCAGCAGATACAGCTAAATTGTATCAGTCCCCAGAGGACAAGGCTGGGTTGTTCTTATGGCTGCAAGGGGCACGGAGGAAGAGAAAAAGGTCAGAGATGCTGTACAGGGACAGAACTGGACTGCACCACATCGTGGGTATAGAGCCCTGGTGAGCAAGGCTAGAGAGCACTGAAGCTGAGGACACAGAGGCAGAGGACCACAGCTTCTGAAAGGAGGGCTTGGCTGAGCTGGCTGTTCCCAGCAGAGCACTCTTAAATGTTGTCCCAATTTACCTTGGGCCCTATTTGCTCCAACTCTGTGGTTTCCAACACTTGATTCATGCTTTGTCTTGTAACACACAGCACAGACATACCACAAAAGTTATAATATGTGGTGTGATCAGCCTTGAGTCACTGGTTTCCCATGATTTCTGCAGAGCTTCTCCCTGAGATAATAAAATCAGTGCATTTCTCATGCTTGGAACCTTAAAGAGTTTCTCAGACAACAGTTATACTGTGGTCTTCTCTGAACATTTCACTAAATACCCTACCAATCATTAGAACTGTAACTATGGATTAAGGGGCAGCTTATCCAGTTTTAATTGATCAAAAGAGGGGTGAAGGCCTCAGCAGGTCATTCTAAAGTCCTCAGTAACTGACACTACTAAGTACAAAAGACCAGCCCCAGTAAAAGCACAACAGAGAAATATTCAGAAAAGAATTGACAGGAATAAACAATAACACATCCATCTCTCTCTACTATTTTCTTTTGTATAAAATCAATTCCAGCTGACAGTGCTGGCTTACTCTTTTTGAGAAAAAAAGTATATCATAAGGGTTGGTTTGGAGTTCATGCTCTTTTCTCCAAACACTTAACTCTAAAATTCAGCATTATACTGACTTGTAATTGTGTCAATGTACCCCTTACAAATCCTTCTCAGTCAACAGATTGAATAAAAACTGACTGAGGACGTGGGACCATTATTAACCTTTTCAGGACCTTTAATCTTACATGACCATAAAGGTTTGTATGACTAGTGAAGATGTACAGATTATTAATCAGTGCCTCTAACATCTTCCCACCACCACCATCAGACCAGCACAGACAACTACTCAGCATGGATAACTACTCAGCATGGATCTTCTTCTAATCTATTTCAGCTCTTTACAGACATTTCAGAAAGTCACAGAAGATGTGAAAATAACGGTCTTTTTTTAAGCTGGGAAAAACATTTTAGAGTTTGTTAAAATGAAATTTGTGTACTTTCTACTTAGATGTGAACTTACCAAACCAAAACAAACCACCTTCACTACTTTATCTCGAGTCTGACCTCACAGCAGTTCATAACTCAAGTCCTGCATCTCCCTGGAGCACAGTTTGTTCCCCATGCTTATTCTGAGCCAAGACTATACATTTGTTGATCACCAGCTTCAGCCCCTAGATGAAATGATCAAATCCTATTTTAACATCCTGACAGTAAGCAAAGTTTAATAAGACAGCATGGAGTTTTATTTGTACCTCTTTTTTAAATGGATTCTTTTGAAGACTATTAATCTGGGAAAATTAAAATAGACTAAAATATCATCTCACTCCATAGAAAATGAAGCCTAGGAAGTTTCACAGAGTCCTCAGTAGAGACATTCAACCTCTTGGCCTGTCTTGTAGCAGTGGATGTGGGTATCATGTACAACATGAAGAGGAAGCAGTTCTGTTGCACAAAGCTCTTGGCAGACTGTATAGATAGTAAGTACATGTAATAGGGATGAACAGAATATTTAGGAGTATATATCAAAAACCATTTTCTTGAAAGAGAATTCTTACTGTAGGTTTGGAATTTATTGCTACTTTAATATTTGCACCCAAAGTTTGCTTTAAAAATGCAACAACCTTAACAGCTCTGCTGCCTACTAGAACAATACCTGTAGAAAACAGGCCTTTATGAATGATCACTGTCATAGGTCATGTTCTTATTGGCTGGTTTCAGCAATCAGATAGGATGCATTCAGTGCTCAAAAAAAAAAAAATCATTTACTCTGGCAAAACAGTGCTCATGAATTATAAAGAGAAATAAATGTGCATTGATTGTAAATCTTTATGTATTGTAGATGCATCTTGTTACAATGAATTTGCTCCATGTTAACAGGGTAACATTCTCCCTCTGGGAATCAGACAGTAAGAATTAATTACATCCTGCCCCTCCCATGTTGGAAAAGATAACAAAGGCAGCCAGTAGTCCCTCACCAGCACATGTTCCTTGTTGTTCTGTAGTGTCACATAGGACATGCTGCGTGACAGCAGTCCAAGAGGAGCTCCTCTCCATCCAGTGGTAACTCTGTTACACCTTCAGTTTGGGGGCTAGGAAAAAACTCCCAAAGCAAGATCCATCTTTGTCTCTCGATTCACCCACACTTTGAAGGTAGCACTGCCCTCATGCAAAGTGGTCTTACTGGACAGCTGCTTCTTCCTGTGCTTCACCACCTCATTTCTCATTCTAGCAAAAGCATTTGTACAGCACCAGGGCAAAACAGATTATGAAACAGATGGAGAATTAAAACTGACTCGTCAAAAATAGCACTTAATTTTAAGCCAGACTAGTTTCCACTAGTAAATTCCAGCAAAGAGTGCATAAGAAGTGACAGCCTTAGTCTTTTCCTAGCCAAAACATACAAAGACAACAAGACAGTTCTTACAGCACTTCTCATGGGTTAAGGCTTTCTAAGGGAAGGAATTAGACAAGGAATAGAGAAAAAAAATATACTGATTCTCACTGTTCATTAGCGTTCCAATTCACTCTACTGAAATCTAAGTCATCTCCCTACAGCTGTATAGAAGAGGTCACTTCCACCTCCATGCACAGAAGATGCTGCATCTCATGACCTGGGAAGTTTACACTGTCTAATCTAAGGGAACTGATTTCATTTCCAGAATTAAACCCTCCAAGCCCTTCCTAAAACTTCCAAAGCTGTTTCAGGAAACATGAATACATGAGGTTATGTGAGCTCTGGGGAGTCTGCACCCATATGCAGTACATGTTATCTCAACCCGAGTCACAAAGTAAGTTACAAGGAATACACATGCACATCCACCCAAGTTAATATGCTTGGAACAGAGACAATATACGGCCTTAAAAGCCACTCTGGACAATCCCAAGCCAGCTTCTTCAGAGGTGATTCAAAGCTCTGTTAGATTTGTCTTGCTACATTGGTGTCAATTAGAAGTTTTCTTCAAACCTTTTCATGTAAGCTATTGCTGTCTTTCTCCTTTCCTTAATTGCTCTGCAATGTTCTCCTGCAAAGGGTCATCCCACTGTAATATTCACCAGCCTAGTTGTGAATGCCTTTGTTTTTTGAGCCCTTTATTTAATCTTTATATCCCCTCACTCTCTTTTCCTTTACAACTCTTTGGAATAGCTCTCTATTTAATAATATCCTAAGTGCTTTTCGTCCTGCTGTCTGCTTGCCCAATCCCCCATCTATCAGCTCACACATTCTTTAATTCAGCTGCACATTCTCTCATCATTCATCAGTCCATTTGCACATTCTTCTATCCATCCTCGAGTTCTCTTCTTCTCACTTGCTCTTCTGTCACCTCTCTCATTTTTACAGAGCGCTACTGCTTGTCTCCTGTGGGCCTCTGCAACTCTGGCTCTCCCAGGGTACCAAACAGTGTGTCATTGTATACCATCCTGCACTCCAAACTGCCAGGAAACATTTCACAGCTAATCATACCTGCAAATCTAAGTATGTTTTATACATTCAGTGGCCCTGATTCTGATTTCATTCACTTCACAGTAAATTAAATCAATGCTAGTGGGAATATACAGGTGTAAAATTAGTTTAGGTAAGATGAAAAAGAACTCATATTTTCTAGCAATAACGTAAGAATTAAAGGGCTAAATAGGAAGTTGGGTAAGTCAAAATCCAGCAACTGATCTTTTCAGGAGACTGAAAGACCCTGGAAGCCTGGAGGATTGCTGTTTTCATAGCAGAAGTGTGACATAGAAACACTCCTTAAGCTCATGTTATGTAGTCCCAGAGACTGTGGTACAATTGACTATGTCTTTCTGAATACATAAGACATGAGAAAAACACATTAAAAATAGTACAAAATCCAGTACAAATATAATTAACTCCACAGAGGTCCCTCTCAAGGTTCACATATGAGCACTCTAACTAATGGAATTAACAGGCAGAAACAGTGCTTGTAACAAACAGGAAAGTCCATGGAAACAATGGAAAAACAAAAGTAACAGACAACTTCAGCTGTCTGCAGACTTTGCTCTCTTAACAGTCAGGCAAGGCATGAAAAGGTGAGGCAGATTCTGCACACACGCAGATTAGTGCTCTTGAAATTGAGTAGATAAACTAGACACCCATGACACCTAAGAGACCATATGAAGATCTAATTTGGTCCTGAAAAAGCAGATCCGAAATGGGCCAAACAAATAGTCTTCAATCGCTGAATTCCATTTGTACCAATAACGTTAATCAGGGACGAGAATATTCACTGAAAAGATACAAAGAAAAGAGAGGGTTCTGTGTGCCACCCTCAGACAGAAAGGGGGAAGAAAGATCTCTTGAGGGAGCAGCTGGAGATGTGGCTGGAGTGCAAGAAAAGGACAGTCAGACAGTCATCAGGCAAATGGGACTAATGACAAATGAAAGTCCAAGGAGGAAGAGAGTGCAATGGCAACATCCAGAGAGGAACAAACAGAAGAAATGAGAGATGAAAAACACAACACAGTCTTAGCCTAAGAATGATCAAGGAACAATACAAGAGAAAGACATCCAGAACTCATTTGGCCTCATCTCCCAAATGTAGGAAAAAAAAAAATCCCCCAAACTACCAGGAAACAAAAAATTGCTCATTAAAAAAACACACAGAAAATGCCACATGATTGTGGAACAAACTTAGATAGCTCCAGAGGTTATATCAACACTACATAATCACTTACCATCAGGGTAAGAAAAGAGACATGAATGAACATTGCAGATCAAACTCCAAATACCAACCATAACATCATGTACAAGTTCTGTCTTCCCCTTTTACTCATGTCAACAGTTTGAATGAATAGAGCAGAGTTTGGTGAGACATAAGAATGAAATTCAAGCAGTTCTTTCACCTAAAGTATAGAGAAAAGAAACCCATAAATACAAAGAAACCTGAATGAGGAAAATCAAGGCCACAGACAGACTGTAAGACCCGACAGAACACAATCCAGAAGCCAGCCATTATCACAAAAGAAGTAGTAACATGATTTTGCTTTCACAAATAGCTACCACATCTTGGAGAGCTTGAAATGCATTTAAGTGGAACCCAATGGAGGCCACAGAGAGGAAGAGGGGGCAGTGGAGGTTATTTGAACCCAGGAATATGAGTCTTAACTGACACAGAGTCATGTTCAGCAAAGGTTTTAGAGGTAATGGAATGCAGATTTAAAGATCAGGGAAGAAGTAAGGAGCAAATGAGTTCAAAGAGACCTCATTGACTCTGACATTCTTTCCTGACCTCTGAAATACTTGCAGCTTATGATGAAAGCAGTGACATAGGCTTTGGCATAGCCTTGTTAATTAACTAATTATCTAAGGCCACAACCATAATGAGAACTACACAAACAGCATTCAGAACATATTGTCATTCACCAGATCAAGTTACCGTCAAGCAAAACTATTTTTGTGGTTTATTTCCCCTCTTTCGGACTCCTACAGAATTATGATGATGTGTTAATGGCTTAAAAGTACCTTTAGCAAGTTGGTACAAGGCTCAGCTTTCACTGACAATCAGTAGTTCGAATGAGCCCATAATGATGCTTTAGATTCAGTTCTGAGTGCCTGAGAGCCTCTTCCCTCTCCAGAGCATTCATATGGTTTTGATCTCGTTGCCTTCTCCAGGGGAGACTGCCAACAGTTTGCAAGGATGGAGGAGAAGGGATTCAAGGGTGATGTTTACATTTCCAGGAGGTGGTTTTCTGGACTGGATGTTTTAGAAGCCTGCACTTGTCTAATGCAGTTCAACATCTGAATAACAGAAATTATTGGGCTGGAAGTAACTGCAGCCACTCAGAAAGAAAAAAACCCCAACAAATCCAATCAGAACTCTGTATATCGATGCACACCTCTGTTCAATGGGGATGAGTGTTTAAGAAAACAAACCTGAGGCTGGCTAAGGGATGGTGGGGATACCAACACTAAAAATACTGCAGCTGTGCCAGTTACCATTAACTTTTACTGGGGAGCCATGCGTCGTGTTCTGACTATGCTCTGGAATAAACAGAAATAAAACCATTGTAAAGCCAGTGATGGTATAACCACAGACATGAACAGGTTTCTAAAGAGAGATAAAAACAACTGGAACCACCCACAGCCATCTCTCTGGGGCAGCTGTTCCCCACCACAGTGCCAGAAAAGGCTGTACCAGGGCCCATGCCGTGGGAATCACTTCTCTTTGAGCATCCTACCAGTTCAGTAGCACATCCACAGCACAACAGAACTGAGGTACGTCCTTGTGGACTGCTGAGTGAAAAAGTCACAGCACAAATCAAGAAAGCCTAAACTCAAACAGGGAGCAAATAAATGCACACTGAAAGAAGAGAGAAGTAATTAATAAACCATCTGAGAGACCAAAGGGGAGTGCTAGATGGCTCTGCAGTCCACAAAACAACTGACATGAGTTCAGCTAAACATGGAAAGTAAGAACATACCTTCCACTCTGTGGCAGAAGTGGGAAGAGGTGGGGAGTGGGGAACATGACTGTTTAATTACAGTCTTTTGTTTACATCCTGGTTGACTTGGACATCATGAATTTGGTGTATTTATAAAGTTAAGCATCCTAGCTTATGTTGTAACAGAACTTGTTTGTTGTTAGCTTAAAGCCTTTGTTTCTCTTTAAGGAGATTGTGACAGAAGGCTCTGGCTTGTTTCTCCCAAAGCATTTACCAGCTTGGGGTCTTGTCACTTCCCCTTACATCAGGAAAGGTATCTGCAAGCCTACTCCATAGGTTTTATGGCATTTCATTTTTGAATATATTCTGTACCTGCTGTCTCATTTAAAATGTTCTTTTGTGCTGTATTTCATTGCAGGGGCTAAAGGGGGGACACGTTCCTAGAATTATGTTTGAAAACCAGTCTCAGATTTCTAATGCTGCATGTGATAGATGACATAGCAGAGATGAAAGGAGGCCATGGAAATTTTGACTAATGAGGAGAACATGAAATATAGTTAGCCTTTGGAAATACCCTAAAGCAGCAAGTCTACATTTACCACGTGCTCTTTCCTAGTTATATGTAGTTTTTATACAGGATTTACCACTGCATTACCCAAGCATTTCAAATAGATCATTTCCACAGTATTTTTCTGCGGCACACCACACTTTACTTGTCCTTGCACACCTTGGACATGGAGGTGTTCTAGAAACAGAGTTTGGGCAGTGTTTCTGAAGAGAAGTACACAACTGTTCCACTGGTTCCACAAAGCAGAGCATTGCTTACAACACCTCTCTTTGAGAGTCCCAAGTACTTGCCTTGAGACAACCTTCAAGTACAAAGCAAGGCTAGAAATAAAACCCCAACAGATTTAATTAGAGGCTGATGCTTAAACTCTCCTTTTCCCTATCATCTTCCTGACCAATGGCTGAAATCAGCATCGACAAAAAGAGGTTGAAACTGGTTTCAGGAGACAATTAACAAGCAATCACGCTGCTGTATCTCTGCATGGCTAAGTAGGCATATCAGCAACATAAACCTATGCAGCTCCCACGCTCTGTTTATCACAACTTGTTTGATGATACTCTGATCATCCTGGGAAGAAGGCATGCTAAAATAAAAGAAAAAAAGAAAGAAGGGATGTTTTCGGAGAGCTGTGTAATTTGTGAATGATCAAAAGAATTTGGTCTCCTAGACTTCTACAAGTTGTCAATACAGCATTTTAAAGTAAATATTTGTGTCATTTAATTCAAGTATTAGGTTAAAACTTCTGGACTGGAATTCTAAATTTAAACCTAAGTAGTGCACATACTATTCATTGTATTTCTGACATATTATTTACACTGGTTAACAAACTCATTTTTTGCCTTCTATAAAAGTCAGACCTCTCAAAAGTGCCAGAAATTTTGGCCAAAATCCTCTGCTCTTTTCTACACTCCACATCCAAGAACATTAATACTAAATTCCACATTTTTCCTCACATGACTGTCAGCATGACAAATAAGCCAAGGAATGATTTAACAACACATGCTTCTGGAAAGAATAAAAATTTTCATCAGTTTTTCCTTACACTTGTGGTAGAGACTTAATAGAATAGCTAGAATTTTCTCTCCAAGATGAAAACTCCTTCAGCAGAATCAGTACAAGCAGTTTTTCGCTCTATTGCTTTACTCTTTTAACTGATTTCCAGAATCTCTCTAATAGTGACTGTTCTTTTAGGCTGCCAAAAAGGGCATTTGATCTCTGTCACTGAAAAAGAGCACTTTGTGTCCACCCTGGGCTGCCACAATTAGACATGAAACTTTCTGGGCACCTGTGCTACAACACTGAATCCCTGCCACACCAGCTGAGAATACAGAGCCAAAACTATACAAAAATATTAAGCATGCAGAAGTGACAGAGAGCAGTCACTATGTGGGTATAATACAACACCAGCTGCTCTCTCTGAGTATTTCTTTTTCATTTGTTCTATTGCAAAATTTGTGGGTTTGTCACTCAATTTCTCTTACAGACTTGGGGGCTACACGTCAGTTGGACTGAATTTCCAGCTGCCACAGCTCAAGCCAGGGCTGCTGCATGTCAGAGTTTAGAATTAAACATGTAGAACGCAGAGAACAGTTACAATACATCCTTTATGATGCTAATGAAAACATAAATAAGGAAATTAAAAAGCCCCCATCTAAAATAAAAATAGCAGTCACTGACTATATGAGGCAAAATGAGAACTACATTTCAGCACAACTGCACACTCCTATAACCAGACAAGAAAAACCTTCTCCTTTGCTCAGTGGGGTATTAAAGTTTATAGCTGCACTTCTTATTTTTAGATAGTTCTTTGAACACATAGCTTCCTTAATTTCTTTTGTATGTAATATGTTTTGATTTTTTTTTTATTTTCATTTTTTTAAAAGAGCTGCACTGTCATAAATCAGTCCAGACTGTGGAGGTCTTAAAAATTGTAACAGTTACAACTGTAACATTCATAAATACTTTTATTACCCCTTCTAGGCTTGTGGACTGCCTTGACATTCATGTCTCTAACTTGGCACAATAACCAGCATAATTTTGGACATGAGCAAGCACACACACCACCCATCCCACTGCAGCTTGTAGAAGAGCCTGTGCACACTCTTTATGTGCAGCAAGTGCTTTAGTGCTTCGGTGTGTGTGACACAAAGCAGGAGAGGAATTCCAAAGTCATTTCTCACAGAGAAGACTCTCAGCTGCTAAGGACAGACTGTGCTGCCGACAGACAACCACACACCTACACCCAACCTGGCTGCTCCTTGCAAAGGGTAGAGGCTGCGGGGGAACCCCGCTGAGGGAGAGGGAGTGCTAATGAACGTCTCAGAGAGAGAGAGAGAGTGAGAGAGAGTGAGAGAGAGTGAGAGAGAGTGAGAGAGAGTGAGAGAGAGTGAGAGAGAGTGAGAGAG
>JAWWLZ010000012.1:18422352-18437430 GCA_035041345.1 Poliocrania exsul
AGGTGGGCTGAGAGAGTGGGTTTGTTGGCCCAGAGAAGAGTAGGCTCAGGCATCTCATCAATGTGTATAAATATCTGAAGGGAGCACAGTATTGAGTGAGAAATACAACTTCCCATACCTCTTCAAGCATAAGGAAAATTCTGGCTAGAGGATATCAATACTTCATATACACTGTTACTGCCATTATTAGGGACACCCTTCAACACAGAAGCATTGACTGGGATACAACTGAGGAACTGCAGCTACTAACAATCTGATCTTTCTGCATCTGTCTCACTTTCTTCTATGGCTACACATTTTCTGGCACCCAGCTCACCTGATGTACACAAGGGAATTAACCCCAAGGTCTCCATCAGATTTCAAGCAGAATTCTTGCTAGTTTACCAGCAACCAATGGTGCATAAAACCAGTGCTTTTTTTTGTTGCTACACGTTCAGAAAATAGCTGCAATATCCATTAATATTTGGGATCTCAGTGCTTCTTTGAGCCCAGCAAATAAGAAATCCATTCAAATGCACCTCTCCTCCAGTTCATGGCCCTACAACAAAGAGGATCTTTCTGCACAAGGAAATCAAAAGAAAACACTTCCATGGTCTGTCTGTAAAACAAGATGCAAATTAGCTGCTACTCCTAACACAGGCCCTTGAAGACACCAAGGCTGGAATTTGCAGAAGCTTTTAAGGGTTCAATGTTTTTAAGTAACACACTTGAAACACCAAGGATATGCCCATGGTAATATTTTCTGCCCTTCAGGATCAGTCCTGCAAATGGTCACCAACCAGCATCAAAGCTCTGACAGACAACACTCTAAAGAGCTACAGCTGCCCTTTGCTGGCATCCCAACAGCTCTTTGGAGTATTTGCTACCTATATCAGGCAAATGTTCACCTAATTTATGCAATGAGCTCAACTTTTAGATTCTCTCTTCCTGTTTGCCTTCCAGCACACAAACGTGTATGATGGAAAACAAAGTTGGTCTCTTAGAAAGAAGATGTTTCCAATCTAATGTGGTACAAAATCCCCAAATATTCTATCAGGATTTCCAGTTCAGTATTTATGAAACATGTACGTGCTCCTTCTCAGAGTGGGCCCCAGAACATACCAAGTGCAGAAGTTAAAAATGCAACAAGCAGCTTAACAATACACACCTTGTTACTGCAAACAGCTAAGGAAGTCGCAATAAACATAACACTCAAGTATACAAAGAGTCCCCAGAATTTTATTTAAAGACGTTCAAATGCAGCATTGAAAAAAGAGAATGGAATACCAATAGTCAGAGAACTTATGCTATGTTTTCTTTGATAAACTAGCACCATTGAATCACAAGTCACAGACTAATTTATTTCTAGAGGTATAAAACCCCTCCACCATTACAAAATTTATATGAATTCTATTAAAAATTGGGTCTCAATTTACTAGTCTTACAGAGTTGAAAGCAGTCTGAAGTACAAGTTTTCATATCTACTTATTGTTCAAATTACCCATAAAAGACAGTTTATTCTAAAGTCTAAACATCATGATCAAGGGGAAAAAATGTCTAAAAAGTGAGTTTCACAAGTCTTTACAAACTAAACAAGTAAGAAAGATCTACTGTGTTATAAATATACACAGTACAATATGTACAAGTCCAGTCTTACAAAATAATAGCTTCCTAGTCCATAAAAATACTAACTCAGCTACAAAATTTTCTCAGTATTTAGTCAAGCTGTCTCAAAGCAGTCACCATAGCAAATTCCTAAAACACTGATTTGTTCCATATCACAACAGCTTGAACATGTTCACAATGGGAAAGAGCCCAACACTTCACCATAAAACTGATTTCTAATCCTAATTTCCCACTCAGGTTTAGTGGTACTGCTAGTGTTCGCTATCTATTGTAATGTCACAAGACCTTTACATATTTCTAGACTGTGTTTGAACTATTCAAAGTGCTGAAAGTGCGATCAAAGAATAGAGTTTTGTATCCATTTTCCAGTACATCCTTCTCTGGCACTAGCAACAATAGCCATGTATTTATAGGTCTGTGAGGTCAACAAGGCACATGTTCACTTGTCATGCTCAGGTAAGTATGCACAGACATACACATGCACTTTGCTTTAAAGACCTGCCCCACAACACTAGAAGGCTTCTTTTGAGTAAGGAAATTCAAAAATTCCTTACAAATGCCTTAATGCAGATGTCTGGAATTTATAAAGACCCTGACACAAACTGCTTAAAATGACTGTGAGATGGTGGTGAAAAAAAAAAGAATAATTTTGGTTTTAAACTTAAGGTATCCAAGTATTGCTCTGGAATACAGAGACACAAGGTTTATGCTCCCTCACTCGTTATCAAGCCATGTCCAGGCTACAGTAGCCCACATGATTTATCACTGCAGGTAACAGCATTTGTGAGCACACACATCCGTAACACTGTTCTTCTGTTGGAGACCATCTGCAGTCTGAATGAAATGAAACTATCTGAAGAATGTTTCAAGCAATATCCTTCTGTACTTACACATACAAGAAATAACAAAACTCAACGAGAAAACAGATTTCACTGATACAAGTTCCCGTTGCCTCCTTTGCACTCTCCTTCCCTACAGTGCTCTCCTACGACACGCATCATAGTAACTTGTACTGTTAAAAATTAAGAACATATCCCTCTTGACAAAGTGGACAAGTTTTTCTAGTGGGCACATTGGCTTGTTGGAATGTTTATAATGATCCTTGCAAAACGAGGTCTGGAATGTAACATCAGCACCATTATACAGGATGCGGATAAAGTGTTCTTTGGGTCTCTTCCCATCCTGCCACAGCTCAAAGACTAATCTGGCAGCAAATCTAGGAAATCTGGCCTCTGTAATGCCCAAGGCACTAAGAACAGGTGACAGTGTGACATCATGTGCAGAGTAGAGAACAAATACTTCTTCTTTCTTGCCTTCTGCAATCTGCTGCAGTCGATTAACAGTCTGGTTGAGGAAAGGATGAGTAGCCAATAGTGCATACAAGAAATAAAGTTTCTTTTCCTGTCTTTCTCTTTCATCTTCCAACTGATGTCTCTTGATTACTTTGAAGTGTTCCATACTAATGCAGCCGGTTTTGGTACATGGAAAAGTGACATTGTGACAAAAGTAGCACAGGAGAGAATCTATAGGGTTAGAAGCTCTCAGCTGCCTGGTAGGAATGCCTACAATCTTTGCCATATCCACATATATTTTCTCCAAATCATTGTTTTTCACCCGTAAGCTGTACTGCCTGCGCTGCTCCTCTTCTAGGTAGTGGTTTCTCATAGGGCAGTCGCAGCTTCCAGAGCAGAAAATGGTGCTCCACTGATGCCTCATGTTAATTTTCTTCCAGTCAAAATCTGGCAGAAAGGTGTAAAGCAATGCCAGTGCACTCTGCAGGGTTCGGCTTTTGCCTGTTGTCTCCAAGTAGAGCTGTTTTGCTGTCCAGTCACCAAGAAGCAGTTTATGTTTGTTTATATAAATTTCTCGTAATAGTTGGCCATTTCGCAAGTGTTGTACCACTCCTGAAAGAGAATTTTAAAAGAAATTACAACACATGGTTAGAATCCTCCTAGTTTTGAGAAAAAAATACAGCTAGCTGCCTTACTGATAAAAGAACAATTAGTTAAAAGGTTATGAACTAACAAAACTGAACTTATAGCTGACTATTAGGAAAATCATCTGGAACATAATATATCTTCTAATCTTCAGTATCTCTCAGATTCTAGGAACTAAACTGAAATATAGACAGAAAAAGCTGATTCCATAAAATTTCTTTAAAACCTTAGAGGTTTATATTTGTTCCTTGGACTAAGAGACTGAATGGGTCTATCACGACCATAAAAGTAAGGTGATTTTTGAAGATGGACCCAGACAGCACCCCAGTTGTGTTTTCAGACAGGGAGTGCTTTGCTTCCTGAAAATTTATGGCAGGCAGTAAAACCACCAGCAGTCACAAAACAAATACACAGAATGCAAATTAGTGTGTAAACTCACAACACAGAGGTGAGGTGTGCCAATCACATCAAACTTCCTTCTCC
The DNA here is from genome assembly GCA_035041345.1 of Poliocrania exsul. Lineage (NCBI taxonomy): Eukaryota > Metazoa > Chordata > Aves > Passeriformes > Thamnophilidae > Poliocrania > Poliocrania exsul. The sequence continues at coordinate 18,426,378 of JAWWLZ010000012.1, forward strand.
ATCTTCCTTCAGGAAGTATTCAAATTGTTTGATAATTCTTACAGTAGAGCTCTGCCAGCTAGAAGGGAAGAGGTGTGTATCCCTCATACACCAAAACCTTTGCTTCAGAATTCATGTTTCTTGCATTAGGCTCTCACAGCAGCAAAGCAACAGGCATGAACCCTTCACACACTAAAACATCTGTATACATTTGCTACAGGAGTCCCCAAATACCAGCTCAGATACAGTCCACGTGTTATGTGCAGTTTCACGCACAACACTCTGTGTTAGGAAGTGTTGGGGAGTGTTCATGGTATCCTGCCTCCATTTCTCCTGACATCACTTTGTAAGACTCTACACTGATCAATTATTTCTTGCAGTGGGAACACATGAGGATTTGACAGGCAACAAGGGTATAAAGTATTTCCATAACAAAAGCATCAAGATTGCCTGTTACATCAGAATCTCTTCTAAGGGGCACAGCAGCTACATCGCAAATGAAAACTGTTCTTCTGTTCCAGGGCTGCTCTGAACCACAAACCAATCAGTAACAGAGCACCTGATTCTGCCTCAGGAGGGACTGAGCAATGCCATTCGTTAAAAGGGTGACAAAGCCATTTTGTGGTGTGAAGCAACATGAAGGAAAGGTGCTCTGACCTGCTACAAATAAAGTTAAAAGAGATGCCAAGCTTGACCAGTGTGTAACAGGCTGCTGTCTGCTGGCAGGCTACAGGATAAACCACGGTTTCTACAACTGTTGCCACTTTTACAGTAGAAAGTCCAACACCTTGGTCTATCCCAGCATAACCTATACTGTGACCAACATGATAAGTTTCCATAAAAAAGGCATTTATTTCAATATAAAGAAAAAATAGAAGCTCCCTGCCAAGCAGACTGTGTTGAGCAGAGGACAGAACTGCTATGGAAACTCACCTGTCTGTGTAAGCTCTCCCATTTCACACAGAGAATGGCTGGGGTAGCGAGGCAGGCTGCTCAGGGAACCATCCATTTGGGCTGCAGACCCTTTGGACATATGTTTAATGAAAGCTTCAAGCTGAGGATGAGAAGGTTTCCTAGAGAGATAAAAACCAAAATGTGAAAACTCCCAAAAGCATATGGGAAAAAGAGCTCCAGAGAGTCAAGTATTCCAAGTATGTCAGCTCAGAAATTTCATGGTGTGAGGTTATTTCCCACTGAGACAACATCTGCTCTTACTCAGGACTTCCACAAGTATGGAAAAGAAATCTAACTACTTACTATCTGCTGAAGAGATATAGGGGAACAGATGTCTTGTCATGTTAAGATTGTGATAACTTTCAGTAAGCAATTTGGAAAGATTTTGTGGTGTTTTCTATATATAAAATCCTTATAAAATCCCAAGTCTCTCTCCAGTTTCTGAAGTACCAATGCACTTCAAGAGCACAGCCAAAGGCACTAACAATCTAAAGGGGTTCAAATAACCAGTATTTTAAGTAGATGATCTTGAAGGAATTCTCGAATTCTGTAATGTACAATGCTGATTAGAATCTCAGCCTTTATTTCTAATTTATTCAGGCCTCAAATCAAATACCACATGGAGTCTCCATTAAATGGTATCTAGAAAGTAGTACCCAGAGGCCCTATTAAAACTGGAAGTCATGGTTTGGGGTATTGTACTATATCCAGGAAGAAAGAGGCCAGCACTGTTGGACACAAACAGATAAGATACCCCCACCATGGATACAGCTGGAAAAGAGATATATGCCAAAATGTCTAAGTTAACTCACTGAAACAGAACTCAGCTCAGTGAAAGAATGCTCTGATCTCCTAAACTCTTCTGCAAATTTCAAATACACTCTGGACTCAGCTCACTCTGGTACTGCTGTGCAGAAAACTACACATAGAAAAAAACCACAAACAATGTAACCCAAAGGGATTGGAAGCTTTAAAAAATAAATCTATGATCACATTTATTCAGCTGAAATGCATTACATAAGGAGGGATTTCTTTGTTAAATGTCATCAGTTACCAAATGTCATACACTCACTTCTCTACTTTTGTGCAGAACTAAAACAGAAACTGGAAACCCAACTCTGCCCCAGACGGTTCTTGTTTTAGCAGGAGTTTCAGCCTGAATACAGTTAATATTTTTTCATGTTGCTTAAAAAATATATATAATAGATAAAAAGATAAATAAAAGATAAATTGTCAGAGGTATTTTACAGAAGTTTGAGGGTTGTGTTTATTCCTCATACTTTTATATGGTAGAATGAACATATTTTGATATAAAAACCTCAGGTTAAAAAAAAAAAGAAAAAGAAAAAAGCAGAGTTGCAGGACCCACCAGAGGGAGCAATAATACCACTAAAGTAGGAAGGAGCGCCTGGAATCAAAGTTTTACTGGGACAAAGACATCCCTGCTTACATAGAAGAGCCAACTGAGAAAATCTCACACACGAGAGGATCTCTCGCAGAGCTGAGCTCACAGAATGAGCATACAGGAGGTCTCATAAGAATCACTGCCTGTCAAGAGAAAGGTAGCTCATCTCATTTTGGAAAACTTGAATTTTCCAGTACTTAATTTACCTTCAGGGGAAAAAAAAATCCTGGAAGGAAAATGTTACAATAAATTTCAGTAGAACTGCCAGTAAGGAAGCAATGTAAAATGAGACAAAAAGCATAATGAGATAAAAAGTGAAATTAATCCTTTCATTTTTCCTTCTAATTGAAAGGAAACCCAGTCAATTTATGACATGCTAACTCCACAGCTTCTTCTGCATATTATAATCTTAACAAGGCAAATGAAGATTAATATTTGCAAAGCAGAGATACATAAACCAGGCTTTGGACCTTTCTCAAGCAGTTGAGGCTTCCTGTTGTACAGCTGTACATTAGAAGCTCACTCCAGCTCCAGGAGAAAATACAAACTGAACATCTTGTACATTACACTATTTTCACAGCCCAGCAGTGCAATCTAAAAATGGCAGAAGTTGAGAAAATTAAATTAAACCCATTATAAAATGGCTCTTTAAGCTTATTACAAAGGTAGGAGGCTGAATTACCAATTTTCTAAATCTTGCACTTTACAAAACTCTACACACGCATAAATTGTCAATCACAATTGTTCTTAAACTCTGTCTATTTAATTAGGAAGTTCTGCAAATAATGTGAAAGAAAACTCAAAGAACTGTGTTATCCATTCTGCTGGTTTTGCTGCTTTGTTTATAAAAACCTGAAAGAATTTTAACGGACTCAAACCTGTGCTGATAAAACTGCCAGCAGTCACTTGTGGGAAAGAAGAAAGGAAAGAAGAAAGAAAAGTGTTTGTCAGTTCTTTGCAAAAAGATTTATCTAAAAAAATGGCAGGCAAGATAAATTTTCATACATAGATGCAAGTTATTTAACTTTGGATTAGACTATATTTAAAGTGAGCACAAGATAAGCACGTGCTTGCAGAATCAAATTATGAAATATGACAAATTCAAAGCTTACTACTTGTTAAATATATTCCAGGCAAGACAAAAAAAAACCCCTCAAACAATAGAAATAAGAGCCATTCTGCCTGAAGGGGACAGAAATCTCAGGCTACAGAATACTTTTATCCTGAATGTAATCCTCACGTATGGAACGGAATTCTGAAAATACCAGAAATTCTCTTCAATTAACCCTGTACAACTGGGCAACTAAACACATATTTTTTTCTCTGCAGCAAAATTTCCAGCAGCATTCAGGCTGCCAGCTGACAAACCACTCCCCCTCCCACCCCAAGATTTCTCTTTTATTTAGAATATGAATCCTCCTGTTGAATTGGCCAATTTACAGATGCTGCAGGAGATGGAGTATCCAGGCAACCCGGCTGAGGCTGCTGGGGCTGCTGGAACAGGCAGCAAAGGAAATTGCTCAGTTGTACAGTTGAAAAGACTGAATTATCCTTAAAATGTTATTTCCATAAAAGTAATCAGAAAATAAAAATGGGCTAAAGGGATAGCCTTCTGTAATTTGCCTGGCATTACAATGGCAAGCTACCACATTTGGAAATAGGATTAGTACAATAAATATTTCAAATAAATAAATATTTTCAAATTTCAAACCCACCAGCAATAGTCACACTTCCCAATTTTGAACATTTGTTTCCCATAATTAAAGTCTGTTAATTTGCCTTTTAATGATTTTATTTTTGTAAAATAGAATAAATTTTACTTGTAAGAAAGCTGAGGATGCCTCTTTTCCCTCAAATAATTAATTCAGCTTATCTTTTCGTTATTTACCAACTAAACACTGGATAATAGATGCTGGATTTAATACGGCAGTTTTCACACACTAGCATTTAAATCTCTATTCAATATTTAAATATCTTATTCATAAAGGTCTTAAAAAGCTCTAAAAGTGAAACATCACCTCTTTATTGCTACACTGTAACCAGTGTACGTGGCAAGAAATCACATAGCACAACTATTTGAACTATATGTGTATTTCTGCCAGGAACTGAGCTGACATCCCTCAATAAAATTTCCTTTTTCTTGGAGGAGTTCAGATACAAAAATGTATGGCAAAAGCAGAGAGGGCCAAGCTTCTCACAAGCTGTTGCAGAGCCCTCAGTGTAACCTGGTGAGTAAACGTGACCACTCCAGGCTTCTGACACACAGACATGAGCTTTCTCTTAATTGTACAACACAAGATTCTCTCTGCAAACTGTACCAACAGCAAGTCCCTTTTCTCTTTATTTAAAATGCAAAAAATTATTTTGTAACTTTAAGCAAAAATAACATGTATTTTCTGTGAAGTTCAAGTAGATAGAAAAGCATCAGATCAAAGGACTACACTGTTTCCTTTGAGGAAGGCAAATGAATGGCAAGAGCCACTAAACCCAACAATAGATCACTGTAGTCTACAAAAGAGATCCTACAGCAGTAGTAGTACTGTTGAGGATTATTTGTTCACAAAGATCTCACAGCTTTTACATTTTTGTAACAAACTCTACAGTGCTCCCCTGTCAAAGGCTTGGAACTAGATGATCTGTAAGGTCCCTTTCAACCCAAACCATCTTGTGGTAAATCCTTCTACTTCATTGCTCCTCTGAGTCTTCAGAGTAGAGTCAGGAAACCTTTGCTCACCTACTTCTGGTCTGGATCATACTTTAACCTCACTCCTAGCAAAGCCCACATCTCATTTAACTCATAGTATGATACTTGCCTCTCCCACACTTTTCCATCTCATTTTTGTGGCAGTTTCAAAACAAGTGCATATTGAACAGAAAATTTCAGTATTTGTTACTAAGTTTCTTATGATTAAGATCAACACCTCTCAGAATGCCTTAAAGTATATGCTAATTAACCCAGCTTACTACCAAATTATAGCAGTCTTCTGAAATCATTTTAGCATCTTCCAAAAAGCATATCTTCCCTCTCTCATATGCAAACTCAGTGAAGAAACACTGCATATTTTTTTTTTTACTTTTGACACTATAGATGTGAGCTACATAAGGAACAAAAACGGGAGATTAATTTATTTTCTGCATAAGCAAACACTAAAATGAAAAGATTTTCATAACATCCTTGAATTAATTTTCTTGAGGAAAAAAGTATATATTATTTTGTTCCCTTTGGAAATTTGCATCCAGAACAATGAAAATAATAACATTAATTGAAGTTTTAGAGGGAAGAAACCTCCAAAGCATTTAATCCATTTGCTTATATTCATTCCACACTTATATGTCACAATCCATCATTCACAAAACCAAAGAGTGACCTCAAGGCTATTCTGCATATCCATTAGAAGTCCATGGGGCTGTAGCATAATCTGCTTAATTAATGAATTCCATCAGCTGAATGCCAAGTCAAATAAAGAACAGCCTGCATATGAGCAGCCTGCTTATCTGATGTTATAACTCCAGAAAGCTTAAACAAGCCAGACTTTCAATCAGACATCTCGACTTAACTGTACAGCATCAAGAAGCCTGCAGTTCAAAGGCAGCGATCACAGACCTTGTCATACTCTCCTTATAAATGTTTACAATCAAGCAGCACATTTACATCACAAAGGAATATAAGCCAGACAGCCAAACACAGCAAATTGCTCCCTGATGCTACAGTAATAAATGTTCCACTCAAAACAATGGCCAAATCAGTAACAATTTATTTAGTAAGGACAGCTTTAACACCTCTGGACAGAGCAGTGCAGAGCCAACTCCTTTAATCTTTCTGCCGCCCTAAAATAGGAGATTCTGTTTTACATAAATTGTGCTCTTGAGGAGACAAAGTCCTTCAGTGGCTGTGAACGGTAAGGGATGCATCATCTCCACACTGATGCTCTAATGCTTCATAAATCTGTGACAGCCAAGGGTACCTACCCCGCTGGGCTCCTCAGAGCCTGACACCATGCCCTCTTCACTGCTCCACTTGGTCATCCTGTGTCAAAAGCCACACTACTTCCTTGCCTTTTATGAATAGTTGTTATGACTCCAGGGCCTTTATATTGTATTCCTTGATTGAAACTGAAGTGGAAATAGCTATAAAAGCTTCTCTGACAAATACAAAACTGAGGTCTCATGTGGCACTCTAATATTGAAAAAAACAGCTACTCATCCAACATTGTCACTTGCAGTTAACATCATTTCAATAAAGCTTTCTCACATACCTTCTAACATGACAGATATTAAGCAAGATCAGAGCCTCTAAGAACTCAATAAAAATCTGGATCATATTTCTTTATTTAGTATTTCATGATGAAAGTAGTCTCACCCCTTAAAGGCAAGTCATTAATACTGTTATCGTAGCTATTAGCAAACGATTCATTTTCCATCTTGTTAGAGAAATTAATTGCCCACTCAGCTCTGTGGCAGAGATAGCTGGAGTTTGGTCTTCTCTCTGCAATCTCAGGATTGCACATCTAATTTCAGGAAGCCAGTAAGTTTGCGGTGGGCACAGAATGCTTTTGGGATTGGGTGCCTCTCAAGAAATCAAATTTCTCTTAGAGGATGTTATATCAGATCACTGAATGACACTTCTTGACAAAACAAGAATGTTGGGTGGAAGCTGAAGTGTGAATATAGAAAAGCAGCAGCCAATGTCTGGCCTTCTGAGCTGCCAGCACACACTGTTGCTTGTTTTCATCCACCAGAACCTCTAAGTCCTTCTCTGCAGGGCTGCTCCCAGTGACTTCTCCAAGTCTGTGCTCATGTCTGGGATTAACCCAACCCAGTGCAGCACCTTGTGCTTGAACTTGTTGGACCTCTGGAGTTTCTTGTGGACCCATTTCTAGAGCTTTACACAACTTTCTTCTCATCTCCAAATGTGCTGAAGGTGCACTCAATCCCACTGTCCATGTTATTAATAAAGGTATTAAAGAGCACCAGTCCCAAGACAGAGTCCCGAGGGACACAACTCATCACTGGCCTCTACCTGGACACAGAGCCATGGACCACATCTCTGCCTGCATCCATTCAGCCAATTCCTTATGCACTGAACAGTCCACCCTTCAAATCAGTGTCTCTCCAATTTGGAGATAAGGATGGCATGTAGGACTATACTGAAAGCCTTACAGAAGTATAGGTAGATGATGTCAGTCCATCTTCACTTGCTGACCATTGCAGTCACTCCATCACAGAAGGCCACCAGACAGGTCAGGCATGATTTGCCCTTAGTAAAGCCATCCTGGCTGTCTGGGATCATCTCCTTGTATTGCAAGTGCCTTAAAATGCTTCCATGAGGATCTACTCCATGATCTTCCCAGGCACTGAGGTGAAATGCAGTTTCAGTGTGGCATTAACACTTGCAGCACGACAGAGAGAAGTCAATTCTGAATAAAGAAATAATGTTCTTGCTTCCTGGTGTAGAATTAAAACCAGAGGAGATTCCATGCTCCTCTGGAAAAAGGTATTCATGCTGTTTCTACACTGCTGTGCATATTTACTGTGCCTCTTTTCCTGGGTAATGTGTGCAGGAACACAAAGCAGACCCAGCCCCCAGGTCACCAAAATCTCCACACCTGACACTGCTGAGGGGGCAGCAGCATAAAGGTGTGTATTTGCCTAGAGGTTTTGCTAACATATAAAAAAAAAAATAATACCATAGATCCTACTGAAAAGGAACAAAACCATATGTAATCAAGCAAACTAGGGCAAAGGTTGGGGATTTACATCTGCTCTACACTATAATTCATCTTTATCAGTGAGTAAACTCCAAACAATAAAAACAGGTTCTTCTACACAAAAGAGAAGAAATTCACATATCTACAGCTCAAAGTGGTTCAGGTATGAAAACAGGCATCAACGACCTAGAAAGACATGATGTTAGGCAGAAGCACACTATACTGGTACAGAAAGGAAAAACAGTGTTTTCATGTCAGTCAGACATAAATAACTTAAGTGTGACAGTTCTAAACAGTGAGTGGTAACTACAGGAAAAGGGTTGTTTTCAAGTAGTAAACTGCATTTTCTGCTAACTTGCATTTAATAGTTAAATGCACAACACCCATTTTTTTCCTGCATTTTGACACAAATCATTAATTTGAGGGAACTGATAGCCTGTATTTCTGAAAAGTAGAAGAAAATAATAAAATATAAAATACAAATATTAGTTTTCTTATGGTAGTGATGAACTGACTAAGACCCTTTATTCTGATGAAAGGAAGCACGCTGAGCTGAAATGGAAGAGACTATCTCAATCACTGCACTTATATTTTGAAAATGTGCAGAAATTTGTTTAAGAGGAATGGTAACAAATATTCAGTTAAATAGCTTTTGCTTTTTAAAGAAACACAAAGAACTTATTGTGGTCTGAACTGGTAACAGGTAATAGTTCTTGTTACTAAGAAAGTGTTGTGCACCACCAACACAGGGCTTGTTTTTTTAAACCGTGGCAATACATAAAGATCAGAAGACACAATGTAATTTAGGCTACACAAATTGTTTCTTGAAGAGGAACAGAATCATTCTCAAGCGAAAAAAGCACTTAGTAATGACAAACTCCAAGAATTTTACCTGCTGGGCACCAACATACAGTCGATGTCAGGTCTCTTTGTCTTGGGAATAGCATAAAGTGGATACCTATCCCCATGTCGAATCAACACCTGAACAGACACCAGTTTAAAATAATGAGGTGCATGACCTAAAGTGAAGAAATAGGAAGAATAAAAGAGACAAAAAAAATGTTACCTGCACATACTTTCTTTAATAAAAAAGCAGGTATAAGTAGTTTGATAGCATTGGTATTGCAATGAAAGAAAACACCTCTAAGTCATTATAACTTCCCATCCCAAGAAAGATTTCACTTCAAATTGCAAGATCAGTTACACAACACTGAGTTTCTTAGCACATCTCCATAGTACATCTAAAGTCCAATAACCACACAAGACATTATTCAAGCACTGAACTCTGCCAACATAATAAGGTTATTCCACTTTTATAAAGCTTCTCTCCTAGACCCCATCATAATGATGGATTTTGCAGCATGTCTAATCTGGAGCTTTTTGACATACTAGTTTATAATTTATTTTATATGCATTAGTGGGATATGCTAATGAGGGAATTAATTCAGACTCACTTGCTGCAGCAGCCGCTATTGGGGAAAGAATGCAAATATGCCTTCTAGCTGACCATGTCTAATGGTTTGGAATTCCTAATTAATTACTTCTGCAGGTTTTTGTTTTTACTGGAATTCCAAATCAAATGTTTGCAATGCATCACACTTGTAATCAGAATTACAATTCAAATATTAAATAGCTATACCTCACCCAACCCTTTCCATTTTAGGCCTATAGCTGACCCTTGGCTGGAGACAGAAACACTTCCAAAAATCACGACAAAGACAGGATACAAAGGGAAGGAAAGAAGAACAACATATTTTGAATGACCTAAGGTAATTCAGCAGGTATTTGCTGTACCTTCTCCAAGCACCAAAGAACCGACCACAGTGACAGCACACAGAAACAAGCAACTAAACTGGTTTGCACTCCCAAAGCTTACCTTCCATGCTGCGTTCGGCAATGGTGGGAATATTGCAGTAAACACGAGCTTCATAAACAGGGTCTATGGCAGGAGGCTCCGTCAGCAAATCAGGCATTATTCTCTTTCGGCTCTTAGGATTCAACCCATCTTCCCTCACGGGGTTCACTGGGATCAAATGCACTGAGGGATACAAAACATACACCATACAACTTCAGGAGGGTTTAAGGACATACAGGATTATGACTTTTTAAAGTTGTTTTTAAGTAATTATGAACAAAGACTGTGGTTTCCATGAGAGGATGTCTCTCAGTAGTATACAGCTTTGTTTTGATTTTGTTCCTGATTTACATAGCCCAGAAGGGCTCTTTGGCACAGTCAATGCTTGGCCAAGACTTCAGAATAGACCTGGACATAGAACAATGTTGTCTTTTATACTCTTCTTGAAGCTGCTTTTTCTGTCAGTCTCTGATGAAGCTCTAAGAGCATGAATTGGAGAAGAGAGGCCACAATAGGCCCAGCTGTTTCTCATAATTTTAATTTAAAAACTGACATTGAAGGACATCAGCAAAAGACACAGCACAGTTATGATGATGGTAGTGCAAACCATTGGGAATACAAAGTAGTCAAGATTGAAGGAGCTGGATTATTCATCATTTTCCTCACTAATCTCTCCCCTGATTTTGTTACCTTGCCAGTGTTAAATAGTCTGGTTTACCAAAAAAAAAAAAAACAAAAAAAACAACAAACCCACACAAATTATATTTCTTGAAACATAACTCAGACTACCCAAAGGATGTGAAACACAAAGAAATACAGTTAATGCTTACACACAGCGGGGGAACTAAAACAAATACCAACACTAAGTCTTCTAACACATAGAATTGAGCTGAAGCATATCTGAATTTAAGGCTGCAGTTGTAATGCCAACGTACTTTACCCTGCCTTCATGTCAAAGCATTGGTTAATTTATGAGCCTTACAAGACTACACTTGTAATGACAAATGCTCACATTTATTTTTTTCTATTAGTGTTTTCTGGTATAATCAGAAGTTTTAGAGGTGAAAATGAGGGAAAAAAGTGTTAGTATTCTTACCCCATTAGTATTCTAATGGTGAGAGGGGGGAAAAAAAGAAAAGAAAAAAGAAAAAA